>JAAGKR010004391.1:17504-49320 GCA_011419295.1 Clarias macrocephalus | reverse complement strand
AAATTGTAAAGCAGGGACTCTTACTGACCCAGAAGGAAGGAGATGCGCGTCTCTGGCAGCTTCTTAACCACATGGCCTAGGTAGAACTCACTCCCAAAATTTTCTGCAGGGACAAAAGCTCCATATTTGGAGAACCCCACCTCAAATGGGGTAAACTCACACCACTCTGTAATCAACAAAAACAATAGAAGAAAAGACTGTGACAAATGACACCGGAGTTCAGTTCATAGGAGTTTGAACTACAGTTTACAGGGTTAATGTGCCGTCTTTACCAGGCACTAAGCAGCCATTGGTATCCTTCTTCATGTTTACTGCGGTGTAGATGGGAAGCGGGTTCTGGCCCTCACAGACTGCCTTCTTCTGATCAGACAGTGTAGCTGTGTATTTCTGAGGCAAAATAATCAACATTTAAACATGCCTTTTGATCATTCTTTTATGTCTACAGTACACTCACCGGCCATTTCATTAGGTACGCCCTGCTAGCACTGTCCTACAGTACCCCATTTTAACCAGCTGGTTGAAGATCTGGTGACTGTGCAGGAACTCATTGTCAAATCCAATAAATGATTGTAGCTTTGTGACATGGAGCATTTTTCGGCGGTCATAAAGGCATGAACAGAGCCACCTAATATAGTGGCCAGTAGGTGTATAAGTCTGTGAATTAGCTATTACTCAATAATGTATTAAAATTAATGCATTAATAATGTATTTAGAAGTGAACACATTAAAACCATATATATGAACAAGCACTTTAATAGAAACTTGTGATTTGGCCTATAGCTGGAATTCAACAGTACTTTGGTATACACTGTAAAAGCTCTACATATTTTCAAAGAGTTTGACTGACAGTGTAAGCAGCAGCAGACCTTTCCAAAGATGAGGTGTTCTATGATGAGCCCCCAGGTATCAATGAAGGTGACAGTGTGTCCTTCTTTCTCCCTGTTCTGCAGCTCAGAGCGGTAATAATATAGCTGTGTAGGAGAGAAGAGACTGGCCTTACTCTTAGACAGCTCCTTTTGCGCAGATGCTATCACTTTATCCAGGCCTTCCTTTGACCAAAATGGGTCAGAGTAGAGACCAGCGGTGGCCCTTAAATAGGAAAAAGAAAAGGAATCCCTTTATTACATGATATTCATAGAGGCAGATGCGTATGTGCAGCGCAAACTCCGTTGGTGCTGATGTACAGGATTATGATTACTGTATACAGTATACACATCCCATTGTTTACATCATCAATACCAGTCAGTTCAAGTGTTCATGTTTGCTTGACATGTCTACAACCACATGTGGAATACTCATTGAGTGAACCTTCTCAATAGAAAAGTTTTAACATTGTTTTATCATAAAAGTCTAAAGCATTTTAATAATATTCTGACATCCAGTGGCGACAATGTATTCAATAATTGTTTATATTCAATAAAGCACATAGCTTAGGGTCCATCCTCCTCTGACACCTAAATTTACTAAATTTAATTATGATTTCACCCCAATTTATGTTTGGTACTGAGCATCAGTTGAAGGCATGTTACTTCTTAGTTCCAAACACTTCATGCCAAAATAAAATAATTAAAATACATTTTTGATGCCCCATGGTTTACTTTGTATATTTTTATGTTAGCTAATTCATTTTGTTCTGAATATCCATAAAAAAAACAATCCTTAATAAAATAAATAAATAAATAAATAAATAACATTTTCCTGACATTCAAAGTTACTGAAACAATTTTTATGAAACATAGTTGGCTGAATAGCTACAGAAAAGGCTTTCAGAACAGAAAATGTGTGCTTTATACTATTAATTTGGAAATAATATTTTGTCACAATTTACACAGAACTGCCTGTGGTGCTCTTTTATACCCACCAGGTGGAGCCAGAGACAGTGGTGATGTAGGTGATGACATCGAGCAGGCCGAGGCTCTGTAGTCCTTTCAGAGAGCCGAACGTGCCGGTCATGGCCCTGGAGCCGCCTCCTGAACACACCACAGCCACCGTCGGCACCTAACACACCTTTCTACCGTTAGCACATACTGTTTGCTCACATGGCATACTTTTCAATGACTAGCAATACAGTAGCTTTTATTTTATTATTCTTATTACTGTACATTTGTACACCGAGAGGTCAAAAGTGGTGGTCAACAAGACCTAAAAAAAGACCCACTGGAACAAGAATAATTTTTGGAACGACATACAAAAGACAAGTTATACAAGTAGCTACCAAAATTTGACTTCTTGTGACATCATAACTCCATGTAGAACATTTGTTATATTTGATTGTGAAAATACTCTGTAGTGATATACAGTACACAGAAACTTGAAGTGTTTCCTGATATAGTATAACCCTTTAGTTCCATCCCTAAACATGTACTTTACAGTAAAATTGGTTAGAAGGGTGCCTGCTCGTTGATTTAAAAACGATGACGCAGAGAGGTGTGATACTTTTGGTTGTAATGAGATGCATTTCCAGAGCCTTCCATCATTTCTACATCATAAATTAAATTAAGTACATTAAAATAAAGGAATTTGAACAAATCTTTTACTGTGATGGGCTGCAATGTGCCTAAGGATACAATTTAAATATTGGATATACTATTGGTTAACAACCTTAGTGACCTCATTTCCCCTCTCGTCTGTCCCAACCAGTCATAATTCAGCATCAGCATTATACTAATCACTGGCCTGATTATCTGTCATTATCTGCGCCTGGTTCTCACTTTAGTTAGAGGTTTTTTATTCTTGAAATGATTCATGGGTCACTGTATGGCTTAACAAACATTTAAATTAACTTCATTCAAATACCTTTCATTTTAAATTAAATTACATTAACTATTCCCTTGAAACTGCTCAGATACAGAGACTGGACTGAAAATAAGAAACAAAAACTATTAACTCCATCATACCTTGGTGGGATCCAGGGGAGCTCGAAAGTTTAAAAATGTCTGCAGTGCACGAGACACCACCTCCCTCCTCTTCACCAGAAACTCCTTTTCCTCTGCTGGTATGTCAAAATCCAGACGCACCTTCATGTCCTCCTCAGACCTACACACAGGACCACACACACATACACAAGCCACATCTGGTTGTAATGAAACCATGGAATTATTAGACAGTCATGAATAAATTCCAAGCATTCATGAATAAAATATATAATATAATGATGTTTACAGAATTTTAAAAATATTTTCTGTCTCTGTAGACTGGCCTTCAATCCTAACATCTGTCTCGCATCTGTGGGCCTTCATCAGTTCTAGCAAATGGTCAGATAACTCCAGTTATTTTAATCACTATTATTTTTTCCACCATTCTGTATACCAGATGAAGTTTGCCATATATGTATAGCAATTTCTTAATAACAATAATCAATAATCCAGCTCTCTAAATATGTCATCATGATTTTTTTGCTGAAAAGCCTGACATATGCATGTGTAAAATGATAATTTTAGGAGTACCTGTCCACTGTGTTCAAATGTAAATTTACCATTTTCTGTGGAATAAAACAAACATTTTAGCACATATGCATGTTGTAACATCTGCATGTTTTTAGAACACATGACAGATCAATAATAAATGATCACACCATCAGTTTTTATTCACACTATTTTATGTGTTTAAAGAAAAAGGTCTAAAAATCAGTTGTCAGTAAAAAAAAAAAAAATATATATATATATATATATAGACCTTAAACCATGGATTTAGATTTTTTTAGCTTAATTTGTTATATTTACAAATTTAGGTTAAACTGCAGTAAATTACAAAAGAGAAATGCTTGGTTTAATTTGTTGTGTGCATTTTAATAATAAAGAGGATTGTATTTAGATTAGAGTCATGGTGTGGTTTTGGATTGGTACTTTGTGAAAAAGGGTAAAAGTGTGTTTATGTTTAGAATGATTAAAGTTAAGTGCAGAGATTGGTATGTCTAATTTAAATTTGAACATTTAAAAAAAAAATCATTAGTCCTCTCACCTCTGCCCCAGGAAGAGGGAGTGCAAATTCATGTATGGGTCTAAATAGGGTTACAGGAACTGCTTTTGTGCTTTCATGATCTTGCTACTCACCATCCAAATCAAGAAACAAACAAACAAAAGCAAACAGACAGCTGTTAAGTAATTTAACTCCATTACCCAAAAAACAAAAATGATACAGTAGCTTTACCAATATGCTCTTGCTCTATGTTTTACTAATTAAAAACTATTCTCAGCTTCTCTAAATGCAATTTAAAATCCATTACATGTATGTGTTAATATAATTCTAAGGACATGGCGTAAAGTTTTACCATCCGGAGTTCAATATTGGTCGCCAGGTTTTTGTTGATGTAGTAGCGAAGAATCTGCATGAGGCTGCTGTTCTTGGACAACGAGATCATTTGATCTTCATTATATGCTCCTTTTAACTTTAAAAGCATGTTCTGTCGAACTAAAATGCAACACAATATACACTGAAATTCCATGCAACATCCATACTACAATTATTTTTTTTAAACTGTCATTAACATTTCCACTGGTTTATCTTCTTACCATCAGCAGGCAATTTATCCAACTTCACCTCCAGAGTAGACAAAGGGGCAGCCTTAAATAACCCCAAAACACGTATTGGTGAATAAAGCTGGCCATATTCCATTTTTACTATGGCAGTACAATTTTTTATTGATATTTATACTGTATTATATTAAACAAAATGTACACACACAGAGACTATATTGCCAAAAGTATTCACCTGCCTTCTCATGCATATGAAATTGGGTAACATCCAATTATTTATCCATAGGGTTTAATATGATGTTGGTCCACTTTTTGCAGTTATAACAGCTTCAACTCTTCAAGGAAGTCTTTCCACAAGGTTTAGGAGTGTGTTGATGGGAATTTTTGACCATTCTTCCAGAAACGTATTAGTGACATTAGACACTGACGTTGGACGAGAAGGCCTGGCTCGCAGTTTCCGCTCTAAATAATCTCAAAGGTGTTCTATCGGGTTGGGGTCAGGACTCTGGTCAGGCCAGTCAAGTTCTTCCACACCAAACTCACTCATCCATGTCTTTATGTACCTTTCTTAGTGCACTGGTGCGCAGTTGTGTTGGAACAGAAAGGGGCTGTCCCCAAATTGTTCCCAGAGAGTTAGGAGCATGAAATTGTCCAAAATGTGTTGGCATGCTGAAGCATTAAGAGTTCCTTTCACTGGAGGTAAGGGGCTGAGCCCAACTCCTGAAAAAGGACCTCACACCAGTTCCAACGTGACTGCGCATCAGTGCACAAAGCAAGGTCCATAAAGGCCATCCCGCCCGCTATAACGGCGCTTTAACCTTGAGGAAAGCCTTCCCAGAACAGTTGAAGCCGTTATAGCTGCAAAGGGTGGGCCAACATCATATACAACCCTATGGATTAAGAATTGGATGTTACCCAATTCTGTATGCATGTGAAAGCATGCAAGTGAATCCTTTTGGCAATATAGTCTATATGTTGAAAGACTGTATCAGGTCTCAGTATCAGGCAAATTCAGCCTCAGACAAAAAGAAAATGACTTTTTTCAGCGTGCAATTGTTTATTTAACATAAATTAAGCCAAAAAAAGTTGGCAATATTAAGCACCTCATGATTCAATGGCTTGTAGAGCCACCTTTATCAGCAATAACTTAAAGTAATTGTTGCCTCTATGATCCTTAGTCTCTCACATCTTTGTGGTGGAAATTTATTCCGTTCATCTTCACAATATTGCATCAGTTCATTGAGATTTTTGGGCATTCACTTATGCACAGCGCTCATAAGTTCTCTTTCAGTGGTTGAGATCTACCAATGATGAGCTTTACATCATTGTCCAATTGGATGACCCAGTTTTGACCAGTTTAGCTGTTGGGCAAATGGCCTCACATTTGCATCTAGAATACTCTGATGGTCCACGGTTGACTTATTGACTGCAGGCTGCCCAGGTCCTGTGGCCGCAAAACAAGTCCAAATCATCACCTCTCTGCTGCTGTGCTTGACAGGAGGTATGAAGTGTTTCTCCAAATATTGTTTGTTTTTCTCCAAATATGACTCTTGCCCAAACAACTTAGGTCTCAAATGTCCATAGGACATTGTTCCAGAAGTCTTCTGAACCAGTGTTGTGTTTTTCTTCTGGCAACCCTTCCAAAAAAAAACGTATATGTTCAGTCTTCTTCCAATTCTTCTGTCATGGACTTTTAACATGCACAGTTAAAATTACACAGTATCACCTTTGTGAATGCATGACCTAGGACATCAAATCCTGGGAAGATTGGAAACTGTATTGTATCAATGTCACTGAACATTGAATTTGAAATTATTCAGAAGTGGTTTTATAACCCTTTCTAGATTGATGTGCAGCAACAGTTTCTTCTCTAAGACCATTGTTTGTCTTTCCCTCCTGGCATAGTGTTAACACACACCTGAATGCTACACACCGGCAAACTGGCAAATCTTTTTTTTTGAGGTTTGCACATCTGCTGATGATCTGTTAAACAAAACCTGATGATTTGCAGCCAGGTGCTGTCACTTTCCCGCTACTAACATTACATCTTATCAAATATACATCTTAGCAATAGATTGCTCATTAAAATATGTTTTTATCATCATCACATAATTGTTTTGATTTGTTTCTTGTTTTAAAATATAATAGTTCTTACCAACAGGACTCCATTAGAGAGGTACTGCCCGTGTGCTTCAGGACTGTCGAATAAACAAAAGAAACATAAAGATCCAGCAAACTTCATGTTAATGTTTAAACTTTCATTCTATCCCCAAAGGCATAATTAGAACAGCCATTGTCTAATTTTCTACCCACTTCACAGATTACAGATGGTGTCAAAAAAAAAGGCAAATCATATGATCAAACAAGAAATCAAAAGTTGTGCAAAGAACAGAACTCTTCACATTCTATTAAAAATATAATTTGGGAACATACTGTATTTCATAAGATGTTGATCAATCATTAAAGTTTCAATTTCTTAATAAATCCTGTGGTCAAGTATTTAATGCTTGTTCACAACCCCTTTTATTTAAACAAAGAGAAGTGCGAAATTCGGTGCAGTTATAAACCTAAATATTCTATATTTTACATTTTCTGAATATAAGTGAATATAAGTCTAGACATTTTACAGACATGCAAACTATTTATAAAATGACGAGTGATTCTGTTGTCTTGGCCTTGCACGTCTCTGTCTAAAAAATAAATTTAGAATATTCTTTCGTGAAGCCTGCACTTTTAGTATGCTAATTAGGCCCAACCTCCCTTTCATGGCACTGAGATCACATGACTTGAAACCTCATTATAAATTTTCTTCAAAACAACAGCGAACACAGAGCCAAGCTTTTTACGGAATCTGCCAAAAAAGAATCCCTTGTTGTGTTCCTGACAGATTGTTTGTTTTGACACGTTGTCACATGATTTTTTCATTTGCATACTCATTCATATTTATTAGCACGTGCCAAAGACGGGTGTGTACATAGGGCCAGCCCCATCTGTGTTCAATTACTTCAATGTTCACACTGTATTTGCTATAGAGATTTTTTCTCTTCATTTCACATACATTTTTACACATGTAAAAAGCACATTGAGAACTATGTTTGGTCTGTGTCAATCTTTAAGTCACATGTCATTTTCAAGCAAAAATCAGTTACCTTTCCGTCATTTCAAATTCCACCCACAGTTTGTCCTTCAACTGTAAATAGAACCAGTAATTATTCATTAATTGTTTCATATCTGTGACTCATCTTGCATCTATTTTTAGCTCATATTTTGTATCCAGGTTTTATCTAGTAAACTAAATTATACCCTCAAATATCATGGTGTGTGGTGTACAGTTTGTACCCATTCATTAGTGTGCAATCAGAACTTTATGTATAATGAAATTGAACATAAAACAAATTACATATAACAAAAAACAGAGTAATCTGTTGTAGTTTCTAGGCAGTTTACATTGGAATCAGTGTTAAACTTCAAGCAGGTAATATAACTGTTGTGACATGAAAAATGTAACATTAACCACTGAATACGCTGACCTTGTCATCCGTGACGAACTCCTTCGTCTCCTTCTGACCCAAATTGAGTGTGCTGATGTCAAACAGAATGCTGGCCCCTTTGTCATCCAGCAACAGGTCGCTATCATACAGATTCAGCTCCAGAACATTCTATCAGAGAGAACACAAGGCCTCCAAGTTACACTGAAGTAGTGTGAATCTACACATTGCACAATGTGTGCACTGTAACAGTTCTACTGTATATGTAGGTAATTAAGCCCCGGGTCAATATAAAGAATCTAGAAGTAACATTAGACAGATTTGTGTACATGATTAATCCAGACAGCATAATGTCAAGTTGTGTTCCCTCCTATGCAGTTCTATACCTTATGAATGATCTTTATAAGCCATTTATGGGAATTGGATGTTTTATATTAAATACACAACACTCTGGACTTGTTGTTGAAAACCATGAGGTTATGATTGAGGTGTGTACATGAAAAACATTTTAAAATAATTTATTTTAATGATTAATTTAGTGAAATGTTTAAATGCCTCTATAAAGACTTTCCAGTCCTTGTGTAAGTTTGTGCATTAGGACGAGGTCATTAATATAAGGCTTACATCCGAATATAGTAAAGCTGATGTTATTTAAAAAAAATAAATAAATAAAAAACTTAATTACTCTATTATGGTGTGTATTACTGGTTTATCCTTAGATACTTATACTATATACTTTGAACAAAAACTCAACAGGACCATTTAACACCGGGAGTAGACTTGCACCATGTTCACTGACCTTTGCTTGGCTGTAGGCACGGAAGTAAAAAGTCTCGTTCCACTCAGGTGTCTTGCAGTTATTGATTGTCTTGGTTCTTAGAGTACAAGCCGAGGCAGTGGGCAGATGAAGGGTCACATAAAGGTCAGGCTGTGAAACTGTACAGTATATAAGTTAGACAATAAGTTAGAGTGTGTAAAATGCAGTTTTATCATTACAATACAAGTTAATAATACAACATTGAGTCTCAGGGTTACAAGGTCAAAAGTTTTCATTCAGTTAAGCTCACAACATTCAAATGTAGTTTTTGTAGCACAGTTCATGTTTCTATACACTCCCTACATGGAGGCAGTTGAGGCTATTATTTGGGTAGCCTTCAACAAGCGTCTAACAAAACTTTGCTCAAATCAGGTGTGACACAGACAGGTTTTGGGCGTTGCTCAGACACGCTTTTCCAGTTTTGTCCAGGAATGTTCTACATGATTTAGAGGCATGAAAAAAAAATTATGTAAACAGCAGTGGTGAAGGCAATGGTTTAAAGCTTTTCTGTAGGTTAATACTAGCCATGTGAACACTTGATCTGAACATTAACCTATTCATCAAGTTATTTGCCAAATTTCCAGGAAGGATGTATTGTTTCCATTTGGAGAACTCTTTAAGAACAGCTCTCTCCCATCAATTTTTACTTCACATTTCATCGAATGGGTTTTTTGCTGAGAAAATAGAAATTATTGTAGAGCTGCACCAAGGCGTTGACATAATTGACATTAAGTAAATATGTTGACTTCTGTGGAAGACGTCAATGCATCGCAATGTTTACTATCTTTCTGTCTGACTTCAGGATGATAAGACAGCAGCCTACGTTTAGTACGAGTGTTGATAGGTGCGAGTGCCTGGTAGTCAAGACTTTCCAGAGCAGATGCTAACAGCTAGTCTGGCTATGCCACTTCCCAGCCCATTGGCGAGTTGTAAATAGTTTGTTTATGCACATTTAGACTTTCAAAACTAAGCGATGGTAGAGTTAAGTTTTAAATGGTTGCTTCCGTTATATATTTCATGCTAAAATAAGCAATAAATGCATGATCCTAGATTGCAGTTGATATTATTCTATATCATTCCAAAAAAAAAAAAAACGTCACTGTATGTGCCCCCCAATATGACTGTGGACTTCTTAATTCTTCACATTTTTTTATGTGGGAGAAACTTTTATGTAAAATAGATACTTAAAAGAAAGTGCTCAAATACAAGTTAAACAAAGGTTATGGTGATTTTTTGCTGGCAAGTTTATACAAGGATTAATCTTCCAATTAGAAAATAATTGCTAGGATAACCATGAAAAATAATCAGACACTGAATGAAACTGAACTGAATGAAAACCTTGGCCTCAACTTTATTGTGAAGTTTTTACACACCACACTGCAAACATGTTGGTGCAAGCATTCTAGAAACGCTATTTTATGCAGAGGCTAGTTTATACACATCCAGCAAGGCTAGAGTTTGAGAGTTTATAGACCAATGCTAATGTAAGTTATTACATTTGTTGTATGATTATGAATAAAATCAGTTTGCAATGACTAATCTGCATTACTAAAAAAAAAAAAAAAAAGCACAAATACTTCTACACAAATACATACAATTCATCTAATTTTTATGGAGATCAACAGAGGGACAACTGAGTAATGGTTGCAGATAAGTTATTCTATTCTCTGTTATTGTTGTATAAATAAGTATATAAAGTGCCAATATCTAATTATGTACTTTGTACTAGCTATGTGATGTGTGTTTGTGTGTGCTGAATAAAGGACGTACAGTAATCATACGTATGCTCGAAGTTTCCTCGTAGCACTGTGACTGCGAGGTTCCAGTGTGGCGCCAGTTCCTTCTGTAACACACAAGTAACAAGATGAACTGAGATATTTGTCAGAGACTGAAAACCTGTAATTTGAGTTCTGTGGAAATCAGTTTGGCATTTTTATCTTCAAACCCATATGAAAATACTGTGAACCGTTACATATTTACACTGAACGCATCACCTTACTAACCAAAAAACTATTATCTTCTGAAAGATTAAAGTAGGTAATTCCTGTAATTCCTGTAAATACATTCAAGTAACATTTGTCAAATAATGTCAAATAATATTGTCATTCAGTGAATAAAAGACTAAAACAAGTTGTAACCAAGTAATAGGGATGTCTCTGATACCAGAATCAGGTATCGGTCCAATACTGCACTCATAAAATCGTTCCAATACTATCACTCTGATGCCTTTTACACAAACTACCTCCTCCCTTTGGTGAAGTGAGCCTATCGTTCTGGTCATGAACAGCCGACAAACAACATATAAATGCATATAGTTTATTAGCTCATTCATTTTCCGCAGCAATTTGAACTAACAATTACTCTGACTAACTTTCAAAAAGCACTTGGGATGAAGCTGGACTCGCAGTAGCACTTGGCTTGAAGCAGAAATACACCCTGGATATGATGCCAATCTATCACGGATGTGCTGGTTTGCATATTAATTTGCAATAAGTTGGAGACTTATCTGAAATTCATTACAAGATCAAACGTGATGAATGAACTCCACAAAACTGTATCAAATCAAATCTTCTCAAGCATTAAAAATAAAAGTACTGGGCTCTAATGTTATATTATTTTTGTAATTAGCCTCTTGCTTAATCTACTCAGTTTAGGGGTGGAGGCTCTAATGTCACACTGGGCAAACAGGATCTGATAATATGGGATCATTATATTAATATGCAGTTAATATGCAGATGAACAAAGGCTATAAAAGAACAGGATTTAAGAACAGGCAAACATTCAGTTTTAAAATAAATCTAAAAGGATCACATTGTAGCTAATGTATGCTAAAAAAAAAAAAACTACAAAATATTTTTAATCCAAAAATTCAAGCTCATTCATATCTCTCTTTGATAAATAACACATTAATGTTTCCTGTATTTGAAACATTGGATTTGAGAATTTCAGAGAGCTCTTGATCACGGCCAGTGAAAGCAGAATTTGTGAAAACAGCAATCTTAGATCAAGGTAGAACTCCACTGCTGTTTGAGCATCAGCAAAAAAAATATTTTATCTGCCCAAGTCCAAGTGTTCACACTGAATGTTTACCATTGCATGATATGAGTGTTCAGTTGATAAGCGTTGAACACTAAGAACTTACGTGAAACTCTGAAATGCAAAACTGAAACATGATTTTAAAAAATTAATAAAAAGATTATCAAAAATGTTAAGCTTGCAGAGCAATACGTAGAATATAATAAATGTGAATGAATATTTTATTTGGGTAATTAGTAACTTTTCACAAATTCTTTCAATAAGCACTTCGACCTGGTCAGGTCAAGGACAGGGTGATTCAGTGGAGCCTCAGAAACACTGGACATGACGCAGGAATGCATCATGCACTGAACTTGGTCTGCATATCAATGAATATGAGATTAGCTAGTAGACCTACAGTTAAAAACAATGATAATAACATAAAATATTTCCAGTATTAGTAACTGTATGAACAAACCATCTCATACTTCTAATTAAAAATATTACTTTTTACACAACCAGTTGCCTGTCCGTCGTTTATGGTAATAATTATTCCAAAAGGTGTACATATTAAAATAGTTATTTTTTACAACTCAACAGATAATGTTAGACACATTTATTTAAATTTAACAAATGTGCACAAATACCACAACAAAAGAGAAAATAAGCACATATTTTCTAAAAAAAATTTTTTTTCCCACCTGGTGGACTTCATACTGGCACCAAATGTGGCGTTTTACCTTATTAAGGGTTGAATTGAATTGTAAATTAAATGCACAAGAATCCATTTTGTTTATGTACATCATACCGCCTTAGACTGGATAAGAAAATAAACTGATTTTTAGCAATTCTTTCAAGGTCAAAATAAACATTTAAAATGTAATTAGGGTTACAAGTATTCAATTTCAATAGCATTCAAGTATTATACACACACCTTTAAAATGAAAAAAAGGCATGTCAACTGATAGTGTAAGTCAGTAAGTAAGTATTGTTACGAAATGATTTATGACCTTCCCACAGCTTATCACAGACCTGTCAAACTCATCTTTTTCTTATGTTAATCTTCTTCATGTTAACACATGTTCATTATGCAGTTCAGCCTGGATGGGTGTTTCACTTTTTTACTTTCTCGAAACATGTCCTTATACCACCTGCCTGTTAAGAATCTTGTGTGTGAGCTCATATTTCTTTAAAAAAAGAAAACACTCAACTGTACCATGCATCATATTTGCCATGACATGTCTAACCACACCCACCCAGTTCAAAAGGTGAGCTTTTGTTTGTTTATAAATTTCTTAAAGTACTGCAAATATATTCAATTCAGTGCATGTATACTGATATGTTGAGATTTTTAAACATAGATGAATAAAAAAAAATAGCAACCCTCACTTTCTCCTCGGGCTCTTTGAGTAACATATTATTCCTCTGGAAGTTCAACCAGTTCACCTGACACGTTTACTTTTGTTTTCTCTTTCCTTATTACACACCTGGACTTCCAGGACATGTGACACTTCTAATGTATCTACAGCATGTACAATACCATTATTATTTTAATCAAAATTGCAAGCTTTACTTAGGTGACATGGAAAGAGAGAGAGAGAGAGAGAGAGAGAAAGGTACCTTCATTTGTAACCTTTGCAGGATTTCCGCTGGCTGAAGAGAAGCCGCAGTCTAAAGGGTCTAACAGGGAAAACCTGAAAAAGAAAAGAATAACTTCAGCTCAGTGCTAAGGAGATCCTTAAGACCTGCTTGCTTCATGAATTGCTGATATGATATGACTCACTGCAGCAGGCAGGCACGACACGCCCCGAGCTAAAATTCCATGAGGCCAAACGTCATTTTCTTTTTGCTGGTCTTTGAAGAAATTTATTTTTGAAGGAAATGATGACTTAATTAGAAATACTGTAGGATTTTAAAAAACATCAACAGCAATTTCCAAACCTCTGGCAACTTTTTTTTTTTTTTACTCTCTTCGACTTTGCTTCCATATGTGTTAACTTTCCAATTTAATTCAATTAATTGCTCTGTAATTTTGTTCATGTGTTTTTTAAGTTGTTTTTTCAATGACGAGTCCTTATCAGTGAGGTTTGTTTTGTTTGTTAATTGTTTTGCTCCAGATTATTTATTATATTTATTCATTTTATTCCAATTTTATTTGTTTGTTTTCTTTCTTGATTTATTTTTATTATCACAGTTTTACAGTTCTGTGTCTCTCCATGGATATCATGTGTTTCATGTCGTATAGCATGATACAGTATTGTGTGTGTAGTGTAGTATAAACTGTTAAATGTAGAATTATTAATGCCTGCTTTTAGAAACTGAAACAGTTGCTTCATTTCAGATAAAAAAAACACACAATCTTACTGAAGACTTGCATTTCATTTTTTCAGTGGGTTTGATTTCACTCACATATGCACAGAGACACACTAATTATCTCTTGTTAAGCTGTGCTGGAGGAAATGATTACCTGTTACTTGCTAGTTGGGGATTCCAGGGTTAACCCTAACCCTAACGGATGTGATATTTCTCATATTATTAAACAAAGTAGCCTAATAGAATGGATGAGCTTAGTATTAATAATCAGTTTGCATAGATTTGACTGCATTTTGATCTCTTCAGCTAAAAACAAACTGATCCTAAAAATCCACAGTCATTTTAATGTTGAAAATGTACTGTACAGCTTAGTATCATATCTTATATATATATATATAAACATTTTTAAGACCTGAAAGAACACAAAAGTGTAGACAGGGTAGGTGCCCTCTTCAACACCAGCCAACCAGAGGTGGCCTTGGGTGTCAGGGACATGGAGCAGTGGTCCCAAATCCATCGCGCTTCACTGGGCCTGGAAATGTTCCCAGGCTTTAAACTCCATCACTCTGTACTGGTCCCCTAGTTTGCACCACACTCACTGCAAAACTGAATTCTCTGGTCAGGGTAGTCCAGCACATTGTCTCGCAGCAGGTAGGAAATCATCTCCCACCTGCTGGGTCAAACTGGGCCTCATCAGATAATTCTTTATTTGTAACCTGTGCAAATGTTTATCCTGCCTTGGACCTTCCCTGGATCTTTGCTGCATGCTTGAAGATGTGGAGTCATCTTGCAGGCCCATCATTGTGAAGGTAAGCCGCTTATATACCCTGTGCAGGAGAATCTAAAACTGCTCCTTTTGTTGGGCACACACATGGTAGAGTTGTTTATGCTGGATTCAGTAGAGGCCAGTAAGAGTTTTCAAGAGCTAACCAAATGGTGAGGACTCCATGAGTATCTTCTTCATCTATCTTCAGGACATCTTCGGTCATCTTCGTTTCTACACCAGTAAGACACTATAATGTTTCAGGGAAGTGATGTGGGTTGAGTTTATTTCATTTTATTGGCAGGTCTGATCATGAACTTTTTAATTACAGCAACATCCCCCCGACTACCGTTTTTTCCTTGTCCATTCCAACACAGACAAAATGTTGATGAACATGTACCATAGTGTCTATAATTTAATGAAAATCTAGTGATCATATAATTAATGTGGCTTATAATTAAAATTAATGTGGTGGTTTTTGTGTGAAAATGTTGCTCATGCTTCCAAAACCACTGTTTTGAGCCCTGGAATATAGCTGAATAAAACTGAGCCATCAGGAAAGGAAAAAAAAAAAAAAAACATTGAGGGAATAACTTGGGTCGTTTAATACCTTCAGGTAATTGGCTGAAATTTTATTCCCACATAATGTTTCTGAGCCTAATAGAGCAGTCATCAGACTACCTGACCCTTTTCCATTGCTCTAATCGTAATGGGTAGAAAAAACTTCCAGGTTTTCATAATGCATTGGACAATTCTTAACCCAAAACCATTCATTTTATTATTTTACCTTGACATTTCTCATTACAGGCAAGATTTAACCATCTCAAAATCTTAACCAATCTATATTCCATACAAATCTCTCATACACTGTACGATGTAATTCAATTCAATTTTATTTGTATAGTGCTTTTAACAGTGGTCATGGCAGCTTTGCATAATCAAAGGAAAATGATATACAGTACCCCTCTATCATGTTGTGCCACAAGGAAGCATAAATTTATGTTAATTATAAAGTAGTTCATTATAATTGTGGAGTATATGACTATTTCAACTTTACAAAAAAATATGTAATATTTTATTGCTCTGGTTTTAAAACACATGTTTTCTTCTTAACTGACTTGACCAAAATATACCACACAACCACTATAAAGTGATTTAATTTCTTATCCCACTAGTTATGCTAGTATGCAGTTTTTTGTAGCCATTTTTTTGCTCAGAGCTTTTTTCAGGATCTTTCTGATGACTCTCATGTTGTTCACAATGTTGTAGGAGGTGAGGTCCACCAGTCTTCGGAAGTCTTCTGACTTAAATGTAAGGTTGATGGTATTGTATGGAGAGGTGCTGGAGCTCACATCAATATTTCCTTCATTTAGCTCATCGTCTCCTCTCTTTACTCCTGCAGTGACACACATAAGGAGTTTGATTTATCATTTTGGTAATTTCAAAAGCATAAGTAGTTACACTTAGATTCTATCCTCTTATTGTCTTGTTCAGGAGTTGTCTGGTCAATCACAGTATTCAATCACATGTATTCTTTACCTGGTGCTTTATACTTTTTGAAGGAGACGTTGACCAGTGGAAAACAGATCACGATAGGAGCATCAGGATTCTTCTCATCTTCAAACACATACACTTCTCTGTTTGACTCAGATTTGTACTTAGTGAAATCTATGTTTGGGAATGGCAACTTGTGGTCACTGCAGTATTGCTGAGTCTTTTTCAGGGTCTGTTACACATACACATTAGGCATGTACAATTATGTGTTCCCTTTCAAAAGCTACACTTGATGCTGCGTGAAAACGCTATGGGAACATCTCTTTGTTGCCCGGTTGTGAAGCCTGTGCATGTCGAAACCGCCGAATACCTTCAGCTTATAACCTCTGCCAGGCAGGACGTCACCGAATAAGGTGCACCTGCAGGTTATAAATAGGAGTGAACCGGAAACATCCTCAGATCTTTTTGTCTTCAGGACCGCTTTGTGTTTGCGTGTGCATGTGCAAGCCATAATGAAAGCAAAAATAACAGCATTAACTCACTGATATGGCGGAATTGCTTAAGAGACGCGTGCCTCCGTGCAGTAGATCACTTTCGGAGGGCGATCTTCATGAATTTTGTCTCGAGTGCTTGGGGGAAGAACACGCTCGCCTTGGGCTTCAGGGAGACTGTGAGTATTGTGATCTTCTCCCTATTAAGGTGCTTCGCGAGCGGCTCGCTTTCTTTAAAGAGAAACCGCGAGCCGCGGCGCATCCCTGGGGCTCGCGTGCTGATCTGGCAGATGTGCATGAGATGGAATTTCCAATTTCTCTCTCGCTCTCTCCGGATCAGGAAGTTTTAGCTTCTGCTTCGCAAGCGCGCTCCGGCGCTTTCTGTGAAGGAGCGGAAGAATCCTCCTCTCTCGCTTCCAAGGAAGTAGTCTCCTCACAACGCTCCTCCAGTGCTGACAGAGCTTATGAGGAATTATTAGAGGTTATAACGCGTGCGGTTGAGCGATTACATATCAACTGGCCGCAGAAGTGAGATTTCCCCAAGCGTTCAAGATTGGATGACAGGTTTCTGTCGGGTGGCCGGGGGGAGGAGTCTCAATGTCTCTCTCTCCCCTTCTTTGGTGACCTCCATGATGAATTAACTCTTTCATGGAGCAAGCCATATTCATCGCGTGTTTTTGTGCCATCAACTTCGACTTATTCGAATATCCTTGATGTGAAAGCCTGCGGTTATATGATGATGCCCCAGATAGAAGAGACGCTTGCGACATCATCTCCTGCGACATCATCCTCCCTGAAAAAGCCTACTCTCCCCTCCAAGCCGTGTAGATTGACATCTGCTTTGGTGGGGAAAGTTTTTCAGGCAGCAGGTCAGGCTGGCGCTTCACTGCACACCATGGCGGTTTTGCAGGCTTACCTGCTGAAGGACCTGAGCACCGGCTAACCACTGAGGTTATTGATGACAGGGCGTTTGCAGAGCTGCACCGAGCCAGAGACCTGTCTCTCCGTGCAACCAACCAGACGGCCCGTGCTGTTGGCCGTTCTATGGCTGCCATGGTATCCACGGAGAGGCATCTGTGGCTGAACCTCACGGGCATCAAGGATAAGCATCATGCTGTCCTCCTTGATGCCCCCATCTCGCCTTCCGGCCTCTTTGGCGACGGTGTTAATTCCGTCGCTACTAGGTTTCAGGAGGCGAAGCTATATGAACAGGCCTTTGGGAGGTTCCTTCCCCGCCGTGCTCAAGAACCGGGACCGTCGGCCACCCGGCAACGGCCAGGTCTGGCCCCTATCAGGCGTGAGGTGCAGAAAGAGAGCATGACCAGCCGCGCACCCCCTCGTAAAGACTGGGGTGGGGCTCGCCGCTCTTCTCAAAAATCTGCTTCGAAAAGACCGGATCTGAGGAGCTTCCTCTCTTCAAAGAAGAAGCCCTGAGGTTTGTGCGCCTGGGGCCGTGGGGGTGTCTCCCCCCAGGGAGGGGCACCTGGATTTTTATCACAAAACAGGGCCTCCTCCCTGGCACTCCCGGGAGGCCGGTGTTCAATCCCCGCCACCACTGGTGTTACGGGGAGCGCCGGTCTCCAACGAAAAGTTGGGTGTTCGGGCATCTCCTGCCACACTTCAGGATACCCAACACCTAACCCCCCCCCCCCATCCAGCCGAAGTGTCAAAGCTCGTGCCCCTTTCGGAGAAACTGGCAGCGTTGAAACTACTGCCAGGCATATCTCTTTGGGTACAAAGGACTGTAGGCACAGGCTACAGGATTCAGTTTGCACATCGTCCTCCACATTTCAACGGCATGGTCTCCACTTCCGTGAAACTGGACCGAGCACATCTGCTGGCCCAGGAGTTACAGACTCTGCTGGGCAAAGGGGCCATAGAACATGTTCCCCTCCCAGATAGAGAGTCGGGCTACTACAGTCTGTACTTTTTGGTGCCCAAGAGAGGGTGGGGGGTTGCGTCCGATCTTTGATCTTCGTGGCTTGAACCGTTATCTCAGGAAATCTAGATTCAAAATGTTGACTGTCAAAATGATTGTTGCTCAAATCCAACTAGAGAATTCGTTTGTGACAATCGATCTCAAGGACGCATATTTCCATATAGAAATATTGCCACAGCACAGGAAGTTCCTGAGGTTTGCTTTTGGGGGCGAAGCTTACCAGTATCGGGTCCTTCCATTTGGCCTAACTCTGTCACCCCGCCTACTTCGATCAAAGAATGCAGGCTGCCTGTCAGTACCACGTATTATTAAAACTACAGCAGGGGGCAGAGCTTTTTCTTACAAAGCCCCAAAGTTATGGAATAGTCCTCCTATCAATGTTCGGGACTCAGACACAGTCTCAGTGTTTAAGTCTAGGCTAAAAACTTATTTATTTAGCCAAGCATTCTTGTAAATAGATTAACCTTAGGTAAAGGAGCAGATCTGGGGACTCATGGACGTAGAGTATTCTGGTGAACTGGTATCTTTAGATGCTGTCCTCCCCACTCTCATTGTTCACTCAGGTTTGTTGACGGTGAGGTGATTGGTTGCTTTACATCTCAGGGAGCCCTCATGTTTGTGTTTCCTTCTGGCTCTCCCTTTTAGTTATGCTGTTATAGTTAGTCCTGCCGGAGTCCCTGCTTGCACTTTGCACTAATATACATTCACCTTATACATGTTGACTGTGACCATACCTAACTGCCATCTCTCCTTATTTTCTGTTCTCTCCTTTTCTCCTCTCTCTTTCTCTCTCTCTCTCTCTCTCTCCTTCTCTCCTTTCCCTCTCTCTGTCTCTCTGTCGAGCTATACATGTTCGCTCCTGAGTTGCCAGTGATCCAGACCCCTCTGCCCTCTGGACCCGTCTAACCCGTCCTGGAGTCCTGCGTCTGGTTGGAGATCTCATCGCATGGATGCCCCCGTGTGGTCTGCCTGGATTCGTATGGTGGCTGGGGATGGTTTCCATTAAGACTGTCCTATCATCGATTGATGCTCTGGGGACCTGTGACTTCAGTTGTTCGATAGCTCAGGACTGGAATCTCCTACAGTCTACCTGAGCCTCCAGGAACAAACTGGACTCCTTTTAATTTTAATTTTAACACATCTCCTGTTACACTGAACTTCCAGTACACATTATTATGCTGACCAATCCCTGATATCCGTTATCACCCAGATGAGGATGGGTTCCCTGTTGAGTCTGGTTCCTCTCAAGGTTTCTTCCTATTAATCCCAGGGAGTTTTTCCTTGCCACCGTCGCCCTCGGCTTGCTCATCAGGGACAATCTTATAATTTTGATTCATACACATTCCATACAGACTTACTTCTTTTTATTGTGTAAAGCTGCTTTGCGACAATGTCAATTGTTAAAAGAGCTATACAAATAAAATTGACTTGACTTGACTTGACTTGACATATACAAAATGCATGGATGCAGCTCTGGCTCCTTTACGACTCCAGGGCATCCATATTTTGAATTACATCGACATGATTCTGGCCCAGTCTCAGGAGCTAGCGCTTTGACATCGGGA
Organism: Clarias macrocephalus; assembly: GCA_011419295.1. Lineage (NCBI taxonomy): Eukaryota > Metazoa > Chordata > Actinopteri > Siluriformes > Clariidae > Clarias > Clarias macrocephalus. Next base: position 28,960 of record JAAGKR010004391.1, on the reverse strand, counting down.
TGTTGTCCTAGCCCATCTTCATTCTTTAGGATTGAGACTCAACGCCACAAAAAGCGTTCTCCTTCCTGTTCAAAGGACAACATATTTGGGTGTCACATGGGATTCAGTCACAATGCGGGCACAGCTGTCTCCCGCTCGTGTCGAATCCATTCTCAACACCCTGAAGGAAATCAAGCTAGACCAGAAGGTCACTGTTCATCACTTTCAGAAATCTTTAGGCCTCATGGCAGCTGCGTCCACGGTGATACCTTTGGGCCTTCTGCACATGAGAGCGTTTCAGGTGTGGCTAAGAGCCAGGGGGTTTCATTCAAGGGCCAACCCCCAGAGGCTAATAAGGGTTACGCGCCGGGGGCTTCGTACCCTTTCTATGTGGTTCATACGCCGGTTTCTGACTTTGGGTCGCACTCTAGGTCTGTATTATCGTCGCAAGATGCTAATGACAGACGCTTCCCTGACGGGCTGGGTTGTGGTCTTGGATGGCCGTCCAGCACAAGGGAGCTGGAGAGGTCATCTTCTCGCGTGGCACATCAATTGCCTCGAAATGATGGCTCTGTTTCTGGCCCTGAAACACTTCCTCCAGCAATTGAGAGGCTACCATGTCCTAATGCGGGTGGACAGCACTGCGGTAGTCTCGTACATAAATCGCCAGGGTGGACTGTGCTTGCGCCGCTTGAACAAGCTAGCGCACCAGGTTCTGCTTTTTGCACAGGACATGTTCCTGTCACGCAGGGCGATTTACATTCCAGGGCATATGAATGTAGGAGCAGACTTGCTATCCAGACAAGCTGTAAAACATGAGGAATGGAAACTCCACCCCGAAGTAGTCAGTCAAATCTGGGAAAGATTTTACGTAGCAGAGGTGGACCTCTTTGCCTCACAAGAGGCAGCACAATGCCCCCCTTTACTACTCTCTGACTCCTCCAGCAATGGCCCACACGTAGCCCAGATTATGCCTTTATGCGTTTTCACCTATAGTTCTGCTCCCAGGAGTCCTGGCGAGGGACCGTCAACAGGGTTTGTGCCTTTTATTGATAGCGCCCCATTGGCCAACCAGAGTGTGGTTCTCGGATCTAATATCTTTCCTCGACGGCTCACCCTGGGTGATTCCAGTGAGGAGGGATCTTCTGTCTCAGGCGCAGGGGACAATACTTCATCCCCGGCCCGAGCTCTGGAACCTTCACATTTGGCCCCTGAACGGGACCAACTAAGACATGCTGGGCTTTCAGCCAGCATAATTGAAACCATTTTAAGTGCCAGGGCTCCCTCCACTAGAATAACTTATGCCCTCAAATGGAGTGTATTTAAAAAGTGGTGCATGGCAAGACATGTAGACCCAGTTCACTGCCAGATTGTTTCAGTGCTGGAGTTTCTGCAAGAAAAGTTGTCCTTGGGCTTATGCCCTAGTACGCTCAGAACGTACGTAGCCGCTATTTCGGCTTGTCACGCTCTGAATGATGGGGTCTCTGTGGGGAAGCACCATTTAGTTGCCCGTTTTATTCGTGGAGCTAAACGGTCTAAGCCGCCCACTAGAGCGACGGTCCCTTCATGGGACTTAACTATCGTACTCGAAGGCCTGGCTGACACCCCTTTCGAACCACTAGAGTCAGCGCCTGTAGGGCTTCTGTCTCTTAAGATGGTTTTTCTTATGGCTATTACTTCTTTGAAGAGGATTGGGGATCTGCAGGCTCTGTCAGTCTCCTCATCCTGCCTAGACTTTGCCCCTGGGCTAGTCAAAGCTATTCTGCATCCTCACCCGAACTATCTTCCCAAGGTTCCCTTCTCGACCATGCACCCAGTTGTTCTCGAAGCCTTCTGTCCTCCACCTTTCACAGCTCCAGTGCAGGAAAGACTACACTTACTGTGTCCAGTGCTCTTCAGATCTACGTCCACCGTCCTGGGTGAGAGATGCCATTGCCCTAGCCTATGAGGCGCGTGGTCACACTTCGCCTCTGGGGATCAGGGCTCACTCAACCAGGGGGATTGCCTCATCAATTGCCTTGGCAAGAGGCGTCCCCCTGCAGCAGGTGTGTGATGCGGCGGGCTGGTCCTCTCCACACACGTTTGTTAGATTTTATAGTCTGGATGTCAATGCTACTCCGGGTTCGCGGATCCTTGAGTCAGCATCCCAGAACTAGGTCTGAGGCGTCCTCGGCTTGTGTGCGCACGCTACACAGCCTGGGGGTCCAGACACTTGCAGTGCGGCGGCGTTGGTATTCTCGTTCCCATAGCGTTTTCACGCAGCATTGAGTGTAGCTTTTGAAAGGGAACGTCTCGGGTTACTTGGCTGTAACCCTGTTCCCTGATAAAGCGGGAACGAGATGCTGTGTTCCGATGCCGCACTGCTGGCGTGCCTGGACGTCCTTCAGACAAAATTGACCTGAGGATGTTTCCAGTTCACTCCTATTTATAACCTGCAGGTGCACCTTATTCGGTGATGTCATGCCTGGCAGAGGTTATAAGCCAAAGGTATTCGGCAGTTTTGACATGCACAGGCTTCACAACCGGGCAACAAAAAGATGTTCCCATAGCGTTTTCACGCAGCATCTCGTTCCCACTTTATCAGGGAACAGGGTTACAGCCAAGTAACCCGAGACGTATCTTTAACATTTAGCATTAATTGAGTACAACATTTAAAATGGTTGTTGTACAAGCACAAGTGAAGCTTTACAAATACACACCAGCTTATACTGCTACATTCATCGCATCTTTCTTTTCTTCCAGATAACAAAGACATTGATGAATTATTAAATTCAAAGCAACTGGTATATGATTAATCACTTAAACTTTACTGTGCATTCATTTAATAAACTATTACCCCAAAGAATACATACAGTAGTCTAACTTGTTTCCCCTTATCTTTCTTACCATTAAATAATCCTCATCCCAGCTATTTTCAAGGCACAGAATGACATCAGCACGTCTGTGGGGCCGTAGCACAGGAGGAAACCTGTGTTAATGGCAAATGTAGAATCCACCAAGCCTATAGTGGAGTCAGCAGGGGTCAGCTTGTTTGGATATGCATCTGGGTGTGACTCTTTATAAAAATATAAAATACATTTATTTCAAGTAGATGTGAAGCATGGAATTACACTTGTACAAGATGGAGACATAATGAAATTGAAAATTATTCAAGTTAAAAAAATATTCTGACCATTTGTGGTGATGAATTCTGGGCATTTTCTGTACAAGTTGTGGAGGAAGAATCCTTTCAGGAAGTTATACACACTGCTAACAATGGGGCAATGATTCAGAAAGCTGTTCAGCACTGAAGCCTCTGGACTGATCCGTACAGTATTCAGTGTCGGAGATTTCTTATCTGTCTCTACAGGACAGAGAAAATAATCAATGTCTAGTCTTCTAGCAAATAGATGATAACAGGGATATTTTCAAGTACAAACTAATACTTGTGTGTGGGCATTGGGATAAGCACATGCATGAGCTGATATTTTAGCCTATACAAAAAAAAAATGTGTATGAAATGTGAAAAATTTGTATGAATCAAAAAGATTAGATAATTCCTGAGAATGCAGAGGGCGACGAATATAATACCAAGGTGAAGTACCAAGTATGTCAACTTTGTCTCCCAGCCTGGAAGCCCAGGAAGGTATTACTCCAGAAAAAGCTTTCCAGAGCTGCATCAGGTTGGCAGAGAAAACACTGCTCCATATACCTACACACATGTAGTTCAATAAGTGTTAGACATTATAACACATAACACGTCTAATGGAGTTTATGACAGAGAAAATCTATAACTAATACAGCACCGACCCAGAAGGAAGGAGATGCGTGTTTCTGGTAGCTTCTTAACCACATGACCCAGGTAGAACTCACTCCCAAAACTTTCTGCAGGAACAAAAGCTCCATATTTGGAGAAGCCCACCTCAAATGGGGTAAACTCACACCACTCTGTAATCGACAACATGAATGGAATAAAAGGCTGTAACAGTTCAGAGTTCAGATCATAGCAGGTGAAACTACTGTAAAAGAGACAGAGTTAATGTGCGTCTTTACCAGGCACTAAGCCTCCACTGGCTCCCTCCTTCATGTTCACTGCTGTGTAGATTGGGAGCGGATTCTGGCCCTCAAAGACTGCCATCTTTTGGTCAGACAGTGTACCAGTTTGTTTCTGAAGCAGTAGTATTATTTGCTATCAAAAATTACACATAATGTATAATCCCTTTATTTATAGTGTCTAAATGTCTACAAATCCATGTGAATTAGCCATTGCACTAGAGACAATAATGTTGTAAAGCTGCTGTTTAATCAACAGTACTGTGGTATAAACTGTTCTCCACATGTTGAAAGAAATTTTGACTGCGAGTGTAAGTGCGTTTCTGTGCAGAAAAGTAGACCTTTCCAAAGACAAGCTGTTCTATAACGAGTCCCCAGGTATCGATGAGTGAGACTGAGTAGCCTTCTTTCTTCCTTTTCTGCAGCTCAGATTGATAATAATACAGCTGTGCAGGGGAGAACAGACTTGCTGTGCTCTTGGACAGCTCCTTCTGTGCAGATGCGATTGCTTTGTCCAGGCCTCCCTTTGACCAAAATGGGTCTGAGTAGAGGCTTGCACAGGTCCTTGAACAAAAAAAGAAAATAAATAATGATATTTTGCATAAATAAAGAGATAGATATGAAACACAAACTCAATCAGTTCAGATGCAAAATATCCATACTGTCAGGGACAATCCCTAGAGGGCGCCAAAGCGCCCAAAGACCTTTTTGTGAGTAGTTTTTTCTAAGTTTCGTTTTATGACTTCATTTCCCAGTTTGCATCTCGGTCAGGTGACGTGGGCGCTCACCTGAACCGAGTTGATTATTAGTTTGATTATAAATAGCTTGGTTTAGTTAATTTACGTGTCTTGCATTTGTTACGATAAGTCTAGTGTATATTTTCCCGTCTGTTGAGTCGTGTTTTGGTTTCTTTTACAAAAAGTATTTTGTTTGTTTATTACCCGGGTTTTTCACTTATAAATTTAGAACTACTTCGAACATCCGTCTCTGCAGTTATGCCTCGCCACCATCAACCACAGTTGTGTGACAGAATGCAAGACACTTACAGAGGCATAGCAGAGGAGCCCCCCCGGGAGATTCTTTTGGGGGGGGCAACGATGTTTGAAGCTTGGGGAGCCGACGCGCAGAGCAGGAGGAGAACCAAGCGGCGTAGCGGAAAGCGGAGAAGGAAATCTTCGACGAGGGCGAGTGCGGCAGCAACGACGACGAGGAGGACAAGCTCCTTTTTCCGCCGGCAACGACAGCGGGCTCTTTATTCTGCCGCGGAGCTGCTTTATAGGGCGAGCTGCCGCCGCTGCACCGCACCGCTGAGCACAGCGAGCTGCCGCCGCTACACCGCGCCGCCGAGCACAGCGAGCTGCCGCCGCTGCACCGCGCCACCGAGCACAGCGAGCTGCCGCCACCTCCGCCGAGCTGCTGCATCGAGGAGGGCGAGCTTCCTCCGACGAGCTGCGGCGTCGAGGACGGCGAGCTTCCTCTGCCGAGCTGCGGCGTGGAGGACGGTGAGCTTCTGCAGCCTCCGCCGAGCTTCTGCTTTGAGGACGACGAGCTTCTTCCTCCACCGTAGCTGTCACGCGCCGCCGAGGATCACGAGCCCCCTCTTCCTCCGCCGCCGCCGTCATGCGCCGCCGAGGACAGCGAGCTGATTCTTCCGCCACCGTCATGCGCCGCCGAGGACAGCGAGCTGCTTCTTCCTCCGCCGCCGCCGTCATGCGCCACCAAGGACAGCAAGCTTCCTCTTCCTCCGCTGCCCTGCGTCAACGAGGACGACGAACTTCTTCTGCCTCCGCCGCCCAGCGTCACTGAGGACAGCGAGTTTCATCTTCCTACGCTCCATCAACCACAGTTGTGTGACACGTACTACTGTACTAGGCACTGGGCATGATGGATGCAGCGCTTCATCCACCTCTCTTCTTCTGTGCATTCATCACTCTGGAACAGACTAAATCTGGACTTATCAGACCACATGACCCTTTTTCTATTGCTCCACAGTCCATTCTTTATGCTCCCTAACAAATTGAAGCCTTTTTTATTTGTGACTATCTTGATGCTACACAGTTTAGTCCCAATCCATTGAGTTCTCTTTGCATTGTGTATGTGAAAATTCTCTTAATTTCATTATTAAACATAGCTGTGAATTTTACTGTTTTGTTGTTGTTCTTGTTTACTATTTGTGATTTCTCATCACACTCATTCAGGATGTTTTTTTTTCACATTTCTCCCAGGAAGATGATAGTTCCAGGTTTTTTATAATGTGTTTTTCAGTTATCAACCCAATTTCAGTAGTTTCAGCAATCTCCTTAGTTGTTTTCTTTGTTTTGATGCAGGAAAATACCTTGATGCTTCTAAAACAAAGTAAAATCTTTGCCAATACCACAGGATTCTGACATGGTTGTTTAAGAAATAAGAAGCTGCTCACTGAATTGGTTGGGGTTAAATTTGTTGCCAGCGGAACCATATTAATTACTGCGGTTATTATCCAATGGAAGGCTCTTAACTATTTGCTTAGTTAAATCCAGGTGATGACTTTTTCTGCTGGCAGTGTATACAGTGCCATGAAAAAAGTATTTGCATAATTGCCACACTTAATTTAGACCACCAAATCAAATTTTATTATCAAACAAAGATAATCTAAGTAAATACAAAATGCACTTTTTTAAGCGATGATTTCATTTATTGAGAAGAAAAAAGCCATTAAAATCTGCCTGGCCCTATATGAAAAAATTATTGCCCCTAAACCTAATAGCTGGTTCTGACAGCCTTGACAGCAACAACTGCAATTGCTGTGGAGGAATTTTGGCCCACTCTTATTTGCAGAATTGTTTTAATTTAACCTCATATGAGGTTAATTGAGCATGAACGGCCTGTTTAAGGAACTCACTTGGCTTTAAGTCCAGACTTTGACTAGGCCAAACATTTTTTATTTGAGCCATTCAAAGATGGACTTGCTGATTTGTTTGGGATCATTGTTCTGCTGCATAACCCAAATTATGCTCATGAGCTTCAGGCTACAAACTGTTGGCCAGAAATTCTCCCTCATGATTTTCTGGTAGAGCGCAGAATTCATGGTTTCATCAATTACAAGTCAAGTTCAACTTTTTCTCATCATTTCACAGAATATTTGCCTAAAAGTCTTGGGAACGATCAAGGTGTGTTTTGGCAAATTGTTATTTTGGGTCAGCAGTGGCTTCATTCTTGGAACAGGACCACGGATGCCATTTTTGCCCAGTCTCTTTCTTATTCTTGAATCATGAACACTGACCTTAACTGAGGCAAGTGAGGTCTTTAGATCTTGTTTTTGTTTTTGTCAATTACTTTGTTTCTCGTTTGTTCCCTTAGATCACTGCATGATATGAGAGTACTTGACATGTACAATATTTAAGTGATTTAAGTGATTTCTTGATTTAACAGGCCTGGCAAGAATCAGAAGCAATTTAAATTTAATGTTTGAGGTTTGGGAGAGTCTACTTTTTCAAATAGGGTCAAGATGGTTCTCTTTTTTCATAAATAAATTAAATCATCATTTAAAAACCGCATTTTTGTATTTACTTGATTTATCTTTATGTTGTATTAGAATTAGTTTGATTATCCCAATCATTTAAGTGTGACAAATGTGCAAAAAGTAATACTTTTTCACTGCATAAAATTCCTATGCTGCTATTTTACACACACCCACCAGGAGGAGCCAGAGACGGTGGTGATGTAGGTGATGACATCGAGCAGGCCGAGGCTCTGCAGCCCTTTTAGAGAGCCGTATGTGCCTGTCATGCCCCTGGAGCCGCCTCCTGAACACACCACAGCCACCGTTGGCACCTAAACACACACAGACACACACACACACAGACACCAGCACACACACACACACACACACACACACACACATTTTCATGGTTAGTACATATTGTTTGCACACATGAAATTCTTCATAGTATAGTACATGTCTCATTGACTTACTTAACTTTATAGGTTTTGTATGAGAAACCACGAGGAACCCTGCAAGAATGTCAAATTACACAGTTATAGACAGAGTCATACCCTGGAGGGATGTGGAGGAGTTTTAAGGTTTAAAAATGTCTGCAGTGCACAAGACGCCACCTCTCTCCTCTTCACCAGAAACGCCTTTTCCTCTGCTGGTATGTCAAAATCCAGACGCACCTTCATGTCCTCCTCAGGGCTACATAAAGAACAACATACACATAACTGATTATAATCAAAATGTATTCATTATTAGATATTAAAAAGAAAATTGATTTAATCACTTCATGTTCATTTTCCACCATTCTGTAAACCAGATGAAGCTTGTAAGTATTGACATTTCCTAAAGGTCGTCATGATGTCTCACAGATGTGTATATAATAATATAATATTTATAATTTTAAGCAGTACCTGTCCACTGTGTTCAAATGTAAATTGACCATTTCCTGTGGAGAAAAAACAAACTTCTTTAGCACGTGATCCTGCATTAAAAAGACACATGGTATAAGAAATGCAACAGTGGTATAATATCCTAGTCTGAAAATATCACAGTTCAAGACTATCTATGTATCCTGTTGTACCACAACCAAGAAGAAAATGAAAATTCACCTTACCCAATGTAAAACGGTTGCTAAGAAGGATATTTTTGAGAATGACTGAGAATAAAATCTTATGCATTATCAGTTTTTTGTATAGGTATATATTATAATATGTAGTGCGAAATAGCAAGTAGTAGTAATGTGCATGTAGGGAGTTGGAGGCATGGTGGTAGTACACAATATACATTATGGTATGTTTGTTTTATGCAAATAATGATTTAAAGATGGTTCTAAGCATTTTGTTTATATATATATATATATATATATATATATATATATATATATATATATATATATATATATAATTTTGCTGGTGCTTTTAACAGCAGATTGCATATAGTCCAGTCCAACTGTTTATGAGGGTGATTCCTTGCGAAAAGAAACTGTTCCTGTGCCTGCCAATATTGGTGTGCGAAGTTCTGTAGCATCTGTCAAGTCAGTCAGCCTTTGTTGGTCACATATACATTACTGCACAGTGAAATTCTTTATTCTTCGCATATCCCAGCTTCTTGTTAGTAGGCCAGGGTCAGAGCGCAGGGTCAGCCATTTTTACAGCGCCCCTGGACCAGACAGGTTTAAGGGCCCAACAGCAGCAACCTGGTGGAGCTGGTGCTAGAACCGCCGATCTTCCGATCCGTAACTCAGAGCCTTAACACACTGAGCCACCACTGCCCACTGTCAGAAGGGAGGAGTTGAAAAATGTTGTGCCCTAAGTGAAATTTGTCCTGTTTACTGGTTGTTCTATACAAGTCATGGAGGAGGAGCAGGGGAGCTCTAATGTTTTTTTTCCTGCAGTTTTTACTATATTCTGCAATCTGCTGCTGTCCTGTTTTGTGGCTGCTCCAAACCAGACAGTGATGAATGAGCACAGGACAGACTCGATGACTGCAGTATCAAACCATTTCAGCAGCTCCTGTGGCAGACCGTTCTTCCTTAGTTTGCGCAGGAAGTACATTTTCTGCTGCGTTAATGTTAAGTTCCCATTTCAAGATTTAAGAATTTTGTTTTTCAGATGCATGGTTGTACGAGTACAACAGTAATTAAATGCAATGCAGCAAACTCAGATAAAAAAAAATTCTAAATAAAAATAGACTAAGGAGACTGTTAAATAAATTATATTCAATATAGTATAAATATAGAATTATGAAAAAAGGTGTAAAAATGTGAAACAATTGCAATGATATTTGATTAAGTGACTGTGTGCTGATTTTGTCGGTCATTGGTGAGGTTGAGTGTTTATTGCCCTTATAGACTGTGGAAAAAGTTACTGTTCAGTCTTTCAGTTCGTGCCCTGAGTGACCGGAGTCTCTTCAGCCACTGAAACAGATTATGATTAACGTGGTGAATAGCTTTTATAATGCACTGTCCCCTGACCCCTGGATCACCGCCTGGTGTAAATGTCCTATCGATCAGGCAACTTAGTCCTGGTGATGCGCTTGGCACACATAATCACTCTTCTCAAGTCCTTTTTGTCCTGGGAACTGTTTCTTATACCAGACGGTAATATTCCCAGAGACAACAGATTGGATGATCGAGGTGTAGAAGGTGAAGAGATAGGGGTGATAACGTCCTGCTTTCTTCTTCTTGGTAGTTTCCAAAAACCTGAAAGACTCCACGCCCGACACATGGTTGTTGGGTATTGTGAGGGTGGGGGTAGTGTTGAAGGCTGTCTCCTAAAATCCACTGTCATCTCCACAGTTTTGGGTGTGATCAGCTCCAGTTTGTTTTGACTGCACCAGAGCACTAGGTGTTCTACCTCCTGTTGATACAGTGTGCAGATTTGTCACCATCTTGGATGAGACTAATGAGCAGTTTAACAGCTGGCTTCTTGGATGAGCAGTCATTAGTATACAGGAAGAATAGCAGAGGGGAGAGGACACCTCCACTCAGAGCACTGCTGCTGACTATTTGTGTATTGGAAGTAACTCCTCACAGCCCTACCTGCTGTTTGCTGCCTGTCAAGAAGCTGGTGATCCGAGAGCTACGAGAGTTGGCAGGAGTTTAGAGGAAAGAATGTCCAGGATTATTGTGTTAAAGGCTGATAATCATTCTATCATCATACACAATTATCCTAGGCTTAGCTCATACAATCCTGCCACTATTCCACTAACATATTCGCATTCTATTTTGTTCCAGTGGTATTCAAAGCAGCAACAGCCTTGTGATAAAAAACTTCTCTTTTTTATCTATTTGTCCTTGCCCTTGGAGTCCTATATCTCCTGCCTGATAGCAGCAGCTCAAACAAAGGGTGGCCAGGGTGAGATGGGTCCTTTTATTATGTTTTTGGCTTTTTTGAGGCAACAGGAACTAACTTCAATGGTGACGCCCAGAAACTTAAAATTGGCCATCTTCTCCACACATTCCCTAATAAACAGGGATTGAATATCGTTTTTCCCCTTCTGTAGTCCTCTACAACCTCTTTAGTCTTGGTGAAATTAAAAACCAAATTGTTAACCCTGCACCACTCAGACAGCCTACCCACCTCGTCCTGGATGTTTTAATATGAAGAGGTAATAGAAATATCAATATAAAGCATGGTTGTCTACAGTTTTTAAAGCTTCCCATAAGAATTTTTCCAGATAATACAGGATACAGTATATACTGTAGCACCATATTATTTGGACATCATTGGTACTTATTTGTTGATATAGTACATATACAGTATGTACCACACTATAAGACCTGGTTCTTTTCTGCTACATGCTTGGCTACATGCTATATTATGGTATGTATAATATAATAATATATAATGTAATATACATCATAGTAAACTATAATACATCCCAAAGTAAATTTTATAATAATATTATATATATATATATATATATATATATATATATATATATATATATATATATATATATAGCACCT
>JAAGKR010004391.1:0-14708 GCA_011419295.1 Clarias macrocephalus | reverse complement strand
TATATATATATATATATATATATATATATATATATATATATATATATATATATATATATAGCACCTTTCCAGAGCTCAAGGACACTTTACAATAAATGTAAACATAATACAAACAGACATTAAAGTAACGACAAAGAGAAAAAAGAAAAAGAAAAAAAACAGAAGTCCAAACAAGACCTAAAAGACAGACATGCAGAGGACAGGTGGATTGAACCAAAGGAGTTCAGTTTAACGAATCAGACATATAACATTCAGAAAACAAGTGAGTTTTGATTTAAATACGGAGATATTATTAACAGAATGGAGAGAGTGTGGTAGAGAATTCCAAAGTTTCACCAAAATTTATTATGGTTTTATTAATTACAGTAATAACTTCAATAAACAGGAAAAACAGAAATACTAAATTTGTAGTGCAATTTTCATCATATAGCATGCATGCTCCTAACACTTGAGATACCCACTTCAGGTAATTTCTTACCAACCAATTAACAGCCTATTCTGAATTGAAATGGGTGTGCTGGATAAACAGTAAATCTGCAAGGCAGGAGGTTCTCCAGGACTAGAGTTGGGAACCTGTGATATGGAGCATTGCATAGATGATGCAATATGCAGAATTTTGAACTGCCACTGAAAATGGTAAAATTGTGGTTTCTGTTTTTTAGATTTAATTTTGTTTAGGATTTGAGCAAAAAGCAATAGAGATAGAAAGAGATTTGCATGGCTTATGTAAATGTTAAAAATCACCTCTGCCACAGGAAGAACAAGTGTAAATTCACTTGTGGGTCCAAACTTGGTTACAGGAACTGCTGGTGGGATTTCATTAAACAGGTAAGCAACAAAAAATTTTGAAAAAAAAAAAAATAGTACACCAGATCTATTCATTACCCAAATACAAAAATCATATTGTAGCTTTTAGCACTCTGTTCTTAGTGCTTCACTGATAAGACATTCTTCTAAGCCTTTTTAAGTGCAGTGTATGCTTTTTATATTTTATACATAAATAAAACATGGTGATGTAACACAAACTGTACCATCAAGAGTTCAATCTGGGTTGCCAGGTTTTTGTTGATGTAGTAGCGAATAGCCTGTATGAGGCTGCTGCTGCCACCGGACGTTGAGATTGTTTGAACTTCATTATGTGCTCCATGCAACTTTAACAGCATGTTCTGTTGAACTAATAGGGACATACATTATACAAGCTAATGCTATGCTATTTGCATACTAGACCAAATGTTTAAACGGTGACCTATTCTATTTCCTTACCACTGGCAGGGAGGTTGTCCAACTTCACCTCGACAGCAGACAAGGGTGCAGCCTAAAACCACAAAATATATGAGCTGTCCATATTATTCAATTTTAGATCAAATAAGAAAAACATATTATTTACACAAAGTGTAAATTATATTTTAGTACTACATTAAGCAACTTGAAAGTACTGCAAATTTAAACTCACAAACTGATGGAGAATATCTTGGATTTTATTTGTGTCACAAGTACAAAGGCACAAGTATTTTGTCAAAGTTTTTTTTTCCCTCCATCTGTCATAATTTTGCATATAGCTTGCAGTTGAGTTTAATTATACATTCAATATCAATAGTATCAATAATACATTAGTTGAGTTGCTGAAACATTGCATTACAAATTTACTTACCCTGTGGGAAAACCACAGTTACACAGTGTCACAGAACTTATTGCTACAGTTACTTTTGTCACAGAACCTATTGTAAAGACAAGAAATGTATACGTGTGCTCCGTTAATGATGTGGTAACAGCAGTGCCAGGAACAGATTGTAAACATCCTTTTTCTCGGGTTTAACATTCTCAAAAAATCCACTGAATTTATTTAGTTCACTGATAACAACCCTTCCTTTGCACACCTTGTAAGTTGATCGATTCAACTGTCTTTTCAGTACGTGCCAGCTTTTGGTCTGAAATGTATCGGTTACATGTGGTTTGTTTAAAACATGGAAATTCAAAGGTTTTTGTCAGAAAAAAAAAACAGTTTGCCAAAATGAGTAAATATTCTTAAATTACATTTTTCTTGTTTTGCTGTCGAACTTTTTTATATACACTATGTGCTATAGAAATGTATTAATTCTTAACATACATATTGTACAATGTTAGAACAAAAAATCAAATAGTTTAAAAAGTATCATTTTTTTTTAACTATGGGTTTTAACAGGAAAATAGTTCACCTCCGATTTTCATCAGGCCACTGCAGATTATTTTCCATCCCCATGTGCTTGCATTGAAATCGACAGCACAACTGTAGAGATGTTCATATTGCATTATTGTTTGTATATATGTGATGTGTATTTTTTGTCCTTTTCCACCCAGGTCTTTCAATGACTGTCTACTGAAAGGGAAAAGCTTAATCATATGATTGTACTGTTGATGTATTTAATTACTGATTATAGTGTTATAGGTTATGGTGTAATCATGAGGTCATCGTGCTCTTAGAGTGACGAATGCCTCCTATCATGGTTTTTATGTATGTAAGCGTATTGTGCATATTTAGCAAAGATAATATGGGTAGAGTTAGAGTACAGAAAGTCCTGTTCTTTTAATCTTGTAGCGTTAAGAGAAAATGGATAAAAATGTTTGGGCTATGTTTTACTGAAACTTGCTGATATAGCAACAAGTCCGACTAGGAGAGACAGATATCCCCAGCTGGCCGCATACAAACAAATGTGTTTGCACCTATTGCAAACTCTCTGCCTCCAATCTAGAAGGTTGGTTGTATGAGGTGATGTGGAGGGGAATCCACATCCGCTCCAAGCAAACTCTCAACAGGACCCCTCTGCAAAGTCTTAAATAAAAGTTGTCTATTTTACTCATAATCGATGTCTCCTTGGTTCTGAATCAATAAGTGGCAGGTATTTTTACCTGCCACTTATTGATTATTCTGCGTATGTCATCTGCATCTGTATAGCCATCTGATTTTTTTATCTCTTTGCAAAGTGTTGCATCATTTGTGTTCTCACCAAGCCATTTAATCTTGTGAAAAATTTCCAGGTTTTTAAGTTTGATCCTGTTTCCATTCTTAACCTTGTCGTAGCCCAGTCTCTGATGTATTGTTTGTGGATTGCTTGATCTCTCATAAAGATTATTTGAATTTTTGGTCTTGTTGCATTCTCTTTATTTAAAATAAAATCACCTGCATTCACACTACAATTATCACTTCATTACCATAACATGGTTTTCCTAAAACAGCTCATACCCTAGCATACCCTAGCATGTTTTATAGCTTTTTTCATCTGCTGGATTGATCAATCTGAATGCCATTAAAGTAAGTAAATAAAGTAAGAAAGAAATGAACTACTAAGTCCATAATTAGCATTTCACGATCACGTCAATTTGTTTATTAAAAAATACTAAATTTCTTACCAATAGGACTCCATTAGAGAGGTACTGAGCATGAGCTTCAGGACTGTAACACAAGCAAATGTACAGTATAAAAAGGTTAACAAATCAACAACCATACACAGTATAACACAAAGTGCATATGTGACTGTTCAAAATACAAAAAATAAAATAGAATTATATTATAAATAAAATATATAAAGTATAAATATATAAAAGTATAACTACTGAAAAATAGTAAATAGTTTGCGAGTAACCCGGTTTGAGCATTCCGCAAGATGAGCTAAATTCTTTTATAAATTTCGACTTTAAAAACGAGCAAGTCTTGGTTTACGAGTACTGAATATCATGTAGCACGAATGCACTTCTTCTTTTGATGTCAAGCATCACATGATCACAACTAAGCCAATGGTTTTTCTCTCCCTTGCGCTGCGGAATTGTGGGTAATCATCTCCCCTGCTCTCACTGATATAATCAACATCCGTGCACGCGTGTACTGTTTACTATACCACTGTGACCACGTGTGTGCGGGTAAAGCATATTTTATTTTGTGTTTGTATGTGTGTGTACTGTTTATAACAACATTTGTGTGCTTGCATGTAAAGCAAAAGAAAGTCTCATTAGAGAGGTTAAATATCCATTTTCTCTCTCTCTGTCTCAGCCTGCATTTATTATGTTTACACACACTCATTACACACACACACACACACGCACAGAGACACTGCTCTGGCGCAATTCTTTTCAAAGGTAAAGTGCAGGTTAATTTGTTTTATTTTTACTTTACTGCACTCGAGTGTCAAAGATGTTTCTGGTTAATTTTCCAGATGAGGCAATGTTTCCGTTTTTTTTTAAATTAAAGCGAAGGAAAGGTTACTGTGTAAAATGAGAAGAGAGCGGTGTCGAACACACAGATTCAGCGCATGTGCGCACAAACACTCACACACACATACCATGCACATATTGGTATTTGGGTTATTTCATATTTAACATAAAGGGATTATATATAAATGATTGAAAAAATCTTTTTAAAGACTTAGATTAAATATCAGATTTACTCCTGTACATAAGACCAGTACAGGATAAGTCCTCATAAATATAACTTGATCCTATGCAAGTACAGTTTATATTATTGAAACAAGACTTTAACAATTATTTTTTCTTAATATTTGCTTTCTATGAGGCAAGTAAAACAATGCAGCCTCATCATTTCAAACTGGTACTCATGTTTTGTCACATGGCTGCATAACACATGGAAGGGTGTGCTACCTACCCTCTTCCACATACATGATTCTGTAGATGCCTATAATTGTCTTGTGCCACTGTGATTGACAGGGGATACAGTACACCCACGTTTACACCCAGGGAGCATGACCAATTTTGCCACATTGACTCTCAGCCACAGATGGGTGTGGCATCACAAGAAAATTTAATTTGCTCTTGAAATCTCTGGCACCAATACACATTGGACAGACTTTTACACAGCACAATCCCAAGTGTTCATTTAACACTTTGAGTTTATTTAAGCCCAAATTAACTCATATGTAACTGAATGAAATGTTTTATTATAGAGGAAAACAACAGAAGTTTGCTGAAAATCTGTAATCGACTTATTTTTTTGTAGATTGGTGGAAATTGGACTTAAGTGTAAATATATTTAAAATATTACCATACTTGCATCTACTAGATGCACCATCGACTTCATTTGCATGACATTTAATTGCACACGCGTAAGCACATTGTGAAAAAATTTTAAATGTAATGTAAAAACGCAACCTATTAAATTTTTACATTTACAAAAGTGTTAGGGTTCCCATAACTGTTACCTCTCTGTCATGTCAAAATCCACCCAGAGCTTGTCCAGCAACTGAAATTAAATCCAAAAATCACTTATACGTTTCATCTTCATGAAATTATCTTCACAATGTTCTTACATTAATTTAAATGTATTTTGTAATTATTATTTTTTTTTTGCTTTTAATTATTCCACAGATTTTTTAAATTCAAATTCAAATTTTATTTGTCACATACACAGTCATACACAGTCATACACAGTACGATATGCAGTGAAATGCTTAGGCAACTGCCCGTGACCTTAGAATAAAGACTATTTAAGACTATTTACACGAAATGAATATAACAAAGGAAGTAGAAATAGATTTAACTAAGAATAAAATAATAAAATATATGTACAGTAAAAATATACAATATCCAATAAGGAAAATATAAGAAAATAAAAAATATAAGAAAAATATAAGAAAATATGAGAGAATAAGAAAACCTGGGTGTAAATGTAGGAAAATATATACAATATATATTTTTGTTTGTTTATTTGTTTGTATGTTTTATTGGAGCATCAACTTCAACTTATAATTGCTGGATACTATAGCTTTAATTGGCTTTTTTAAAATTACGTTTGTAATAACTGCTCCTTTCTGACCTTGTAAATGATGATACCTTGTCATCCGTGATGAACTCCTTGGTCTCCTTCTGATTCAGTTTAAGGGTGCTGATGTCGAACAGAATGATGGAACATTTGTCATCCCACACAAGGTCACTATCATACAATTTAATCTCCAAAACATTCTGTCAGAGAGAACAAAAGACTACTTGTTTACATCAAAGCATTATAAATCGATTCATATACTTTTTATGTACTTAATTAGGCACTGGATTAAATACAAAGAATCCATGGATATAACAGTAGGTAGGTTTGTGTGCATCACGGGGAACAGAATTGTGTACATAAAGTAGAAAGTATTCACTACCATCCTCTTGTATCTGATACCCTTTATCATCTCGTATCACAATATTATGACCTTCATAAGCCATTTATAAGAATTTGTGTTATATTATATTAAAACCCCCATCCTAGGACTGATACAGTATGTACATGAAGAATACAATTGAATTTATTTAAAATAATTATTAATGAAACAATAAAACAAGTTAGTTCCTCATCATAGTCCTCTATTGGTTACAGCAGCTATGAAACAGACTTTCCTCCACCAGATTGTTTTCTCTTTATTTCTCTTTATTGAAGATAATAAGAGCTTGTTACAGTATGTAACTGGAAAACTGTCACATGCAAAGGGAAGAAGCTCCTATGTCAGAAAACGTAGTTACAGATTTCCCTTCTGTTATAAAATACTGGTACAAAGAAAATTCATCCAAATGTTTTTTTATTTCTTTCTTTTTTACTTTTTTTTTCTTTCACAGAAACATGACCATATCTGAAAGTATGCCTCTATATACAGTACTGAGTGTATTAGGGAAATTAATATAAGTCTAATAACCTATATATTAAGTTAAGACTAATAAAATATATTATTTAGTGATGTTATACAAAATTATTCAACTCTTTCTGTTCAATCAGATTTACGAATTCAACAGCACAGTGGTGAAGGATAAACCAGGAATACCTGAATTAACCAGGAGGACATGAATATTGACATTAAGTTTAGCCAACCTCAGCTACTTTTTGGTTTGGAGAAAATTCACTGGGCCTGCTGACTCACCTTGACCAGGCTGGAGACATGGAAGTGGAAGGTCTCGTTCCACTCAGGTGTCTTGCAGTTATTGATCGTCTTGGTTTTCAGAGTACAAGCTGAGGCAGTGGGCAGGCGCAGGGTCACATAGAGGTCAGGGTCTGAAACTGTATGAATATACTGCTTAATTAGACAAAGTGTGTAAAATGCAATCTATTTACTGTATAAGCTCAAGACATTAAAACAGAAGTTTTCATGGAACATTTCATGTTACCGTACACTTCCTTTGCTACAAAGAAAAGAGAAAAAGATTCCCTGCATTTTCCCACACTAAATAAGGGACATACGGTAGTCATAAGTGTGCTTGAACTTTCCCCGTAGCACTGTGACAGAAAGGTTCCAGTATGGTGCCAGTTCCTTCTGTAACACACAAGAAGATGAAGCAAGAAGAAGAAATCAATCTTGAACCTTTTTGCTTTCAGACTCATATGAAAACATTGTGATTGTGATCATGACCATTTGCATATACAATATAACACATCTCTACTCTTGTCACATTTTTTTTTCTCCCAGAAGTTTGTCCACCTTCTCTGCATTGAATTATATGGGGAAGGACATGATGTCATGTCCTTTCAAAACCTATGTTATTGTGAAAGATTCAACTCATTTATCTCTGAGGGCATTGGTGACTTAGTGGTAGTTCTCTCATTGCCAATGCAGAAGGTCCAGGTTTGCTTCCCAGCAAATGCCCAAACCCCAGATACTGGATGCAGTGCCGGTCCCTATGTGCTATGTTATTGTACAGATGGTCCACTGTGGACCAACATACAACAACAACAACAAATGAATTTATCTCTGTAATGCTTTTTCAATTCCATCGGTTGCATTTTACAAATAAAATATAATGTTATCTCTTGCATCCTCAGTGGTCTTACAGATTTTAAGCTCTTGCCTCTTTGGAGCACAAAGTTTCAGGAACAGGCTGTTTTTACCTCCACGGCAGGAGAAAGCAAGACCACATGTATTAATACTGGAGTTTGTTGGATTACTGTAGGTGTGTTGCCTATGTGGTGCTGTGTAATGAATGTACCACTTTTATTAATTCACCAGGATCATCAGCAAATCAGTAAATACAAAATATAGGGCCAGCTAATTTAAAATGCCAAAAGAAATTTAACATTTTCACAGGAATTTGGACTTCAACCTGATCTGCCAAGCTGAAATATCGCATGAAATGTACAGTTATGTCGTGTTAATAAAGCCCATTGCTGCACAGGGTCTGTTGTGTTACTTTATTTATGGGCTAATTATGCACTAGCTTTTGCGGTCTACTTGATATTGTGTGTGTATATGTGTGGCTCAATGAAGTAAAATGAGTCTGACCATTAAGCAAACTAAAGTGATGCATGTTTCGTGTAATTTCAGAGCTCCTGCTAAAGGATGAAAGTTATTTTCTATTCTCCATATTCACAGAAAATGTAAATCTTTGAAATTCAATTGTGGGAAATAGCATCTTTTTTTTTCTTTGGTTTTAAAATCCTCCCTATTTTCTAGGTTTCAAGGTTGGCATCCATGAATCCAGACGATGGTTGGATAAGAAAAGAACAGACTTTCATATTTGCAACAAGTACTTTTCAAGGTCTAAATAAAAATAAACCAGATTCCTTGGTGAATGTAATTAAGAGTACCAGTATTCAACAACATTCAAGAATTACACCGCTTTAAAAAAACCTTAAAATAAAACTATGCCTAATTATAGTCAGAAAATTACTCAATTTTAACCCACCCCTGCTATCTTTTTCCTGATCTTCCTAATTTAAGGACATAGGGTTACTATCCGCTTTGTTTTGCTTATTGTCTTAAAACATTTCCTCATGTAATTTGCCTGTTAAGAACTTTGCGTCTGAAAAAATACACTCAGTACAGCGTATTAAATTTGTCGTGCCATGTCTGACTACAGCCACTCAGTTAAAAGAAAATTGAGCTTATGTTTATTTTTATTTTTTTTTATAAAAATTATGCAAATATATTCAGTTCTATAAATTTTTATATAGATGTGTTAGAAGAGCAGCCTAACAAGTAGGTGCAGGTCTAAACATTTTTGATAAACGCGTTTCATAATGTTTTTCCCTCATATTCCACAAACATCTAAGGTTGTTCAGTTTAAAAATAAAAGTGTACGTTCTCTTTCTGTTTCCTTCTTACTCACCTGTCCCATCAGGACACTTATTGTCTCAACTGAACTTTAAATCTACATATACACATCTACAAATCTAAAGTATTTATTTACATTATTGTCAATATTTTATTAAGAATGGCAACATTACTAAGGTTAAATAAAAAGAGAACAACAGTACCTTCATTTGTAACAGTTGCAGAATATCCCTTGGGTTATGAGAAATGTGTAGCCTAAATAGTCTACCAAGGAAAACCTGAATAAGAAGAGAATAACTTTAAATTGATGTGATGGAAGCCTTTAAGAACTGTTTGCTGATGGGAATCACTTCAGCATGTATTGAAGCCACTCCCCAAGATGAAACACCTGGTAGTCTTTACTTTGTTGACTTGACTTATTGACTTGTTTTAATTGTTCTAATTTCCTAGTATACTGGTGCTTAAATTATATGTAAAACTGATCATTGTACCGTGAATATAAACTATTTAGATTTTGAGATGTAATCAATCAGGGTCAAAGGGTCGAACTACAGTGGAGTAATAACATGTGTGGCAACCCAAGCAAACGGTGATTAAACTGCAGTCAAATTTACAGAATATTTTAAAATTGAATACATTTAGATACTGATCATCTCGATTTGAAGAATAATTGAATAATTAGCTGTTTTGTTCCATAGGATTTTTTATCCCATAATAAAAAATAATCTCATCACAGTGAGTTTAATATTAGGCAAATACTTTACAACATGAAAGCGACAAAAGCATGCATTTTTTTCACTGTGCACTTATTTATTTAATAAATAAATCTTCTTTTTGATCGATTTAAACACTTTTTCTCACATTTCATACGCAATTGCATTATTTTGTTTTGATTTGTGGAGGCTGGATTGTCACAACATCCACTGTTAAAAGCAAGACACCCACAGTGAGACTCTTAGTAAATACGGGTCCTGGTGTTATCCAGGTATTTTACTGACCTTTAAGCAAAAGGGTTAGGATTAGGGTTAACACTAGGTATCGTGTGGCATTGTCGATGATCACCAAAGTATACAGTACTATACATGTAACTGAAAAGCATCAGGATGAGAATGCTGCTCCGCTCGTCTTGAGACCAAACCTCCTGCTCCTCTGTCTTTTCTGTTAGTATACCTGAAATAGATAGTCATTGAAAATGCAAGGTCAATGTTTTTTTATTAGGGAATTTTACAGTTAGAGAACAAATTAGGGAACAAATTATAGCTAATTAGCTTGCATTATTTTTTCCCCTTTTTTTAATAGAAAACTTGTTTCACTGCACCAGAGTGAGGCCCATAGGGAAATGAGTAGAGTAGACTTAATACTATGTTTTGAATTTATAAATTACACCAAGAGGACCCTCAGTAGTGCAGAAATTTTTTAGTTTGATAAGTGTGATGTGTTCATTGTCTGATTTGCCAGAAGCTGGTTACAAGATCCCACCGCTTTGAAGTGTTCTCAGTAGTGCAGCATGCCATCATAAAGAGAATCTGTTTAGGCACAAGGGACAAATTTAAAGTGTATTGTTCAATCAATTTTTGATTTTAGACAATCTAAAAATAAAAGAAAGAAAGAAAGAAAGAAAGAAAGAAAGAAAGAAAGAAAAAATGTTCCATGAAAGTGTGACTTTTGCAGAACTGTTGAAGTAAAAAAAAAAAAATTACAGCTTTTTTGTCTTTTAGAGCATTCCTCCAATCATCCCCAACATATGCAAAACAGAAGGTGCGTTTCTCAAAACAATTAGTACAAACAGCATATCTTAATGGCACATTTAAATATTGGATAAAGAGTAGGAAAATCGTTTGGTAGTACGGGATGGAATGTGGAGTACATCCAAAGAAAAACACAAAATGTATATAAATAAGTTACAAATACAGTAATATGAATTTCAAAACAACACAGAGAAGAATTAACACAGGCAATGTTCATTTGGTTCCTTTTATTTTTTAATTGTTGGCACAGTTGCTTGTTGGGAGAAAATCTCAAATCATTCTGACTGGCTTCTCTTGGATGAGGAGAATATGCTCTTAATAACATATTGTACTGTATAAAATAGGAGAGCATCCAATGAGTCTTTATTAATGTTGTAAGCACTTAGAACAGCTAACATTTTGCTTTGAAGCTATATGAAAATCGATACTTCTGTTACTGCAGTAGGCTTAAATATAGCACTATTCAAATTATCCTGTTCCAGAGCTCCGCCATCGGTAACCAAGCAACCAACGCATCACTGAAGGGTTTCCCCGAAAGACGTCATCTCAACAACAGCGCACCAACCAATCAGCAATGCCATGATTCCTTCCATGGAGACGAACCAGCGAGAAGACCTCTCACGTAACGCAAGTAAACAAACAAAGCTTCATACCTTGCTGAAAATTGGTGCACGATCCAAAATTAAACAGTAAGATTACGTAAACCTGTAAACCTTATGTAAAAGGCAATACTCTTGTGACTTTCTCAGATCTAGTAACCAGTAATAGAAATGTGAGGACTTCCTCAAAACTCCCTTTCACTTTTACTCTCTGAACTGTGTGTGTGTGTGTGTGTGTGTGTGTGTGTGTGTGTGTGTGTGTGTGTGTGTGTGTGTGTTTAGTAGTGTAGCTTCATATATCTTAAAGTAGTTCAACAAATTCTTGTTTCTTTGTAAAGAACTGTTGTCTTGGCTGTCATTTTATTGGTAAAATTGGTACATTTTGGTGGGTATTTTAAAGTTAAAACATTTGCCCAGATCTTACGTTACTGGGCTCATAATTGGTAAATACCTGACTTTGTATTATCGTTGGCCATAGGATAAACAGAATTAGTAAAATAAAAATTTTAACAGTTTAGTCAAAATCAATTAGAATCATTAAAGATTCGATTCATCTCTGATAAAAAGCTGACAGTAGTATTAGAATAAGTTCAGGACAAGATATAGCTGAGAAGAAAATTAAGACATTTACAGTGTTTCATTATCTCATTTCAGGCAAGACTTATCCAACATCAATCTATATCCCATATAAATCTCTCAAACACAGTACAATGCACCACTCTATCATGCTGTGGCACAAGGAAGTGTAAATTTATGTCAATTATAAAGTATAAAGTAGTTCATTATAATTGTGGAAAATATGCCTACTTCAGCTGTAGAATTTTTTTTTAATTAAGATCATTTTATTGCTCTGGTTTTAAAACACAGGTTTCTTCTAAACTGATTTAACAAAAATAGACAACCCACAACCACTATGAAGAAATTTCATTAATTTATTATCCCTTTGCACAGTACAGTGAAACCTCGGATTGCGAGCGTTCCGTAAGACAAGCAAAGATTTTTAATACATTTTGACTTGGAAAACGAACAAAGAAACAATACTTACACGTTTACTGTGTAAGACGAGGAGAGGGGAGGGGCTAATTCCACACATATACACACATACACACAAGCACAAACACATACATACACAGTGTCTGTGCGCACAAACAGAAACACTTATCTGTCGGGATTTATTGTTACTTTTTTAATAGTAAAGTGCAGGTTAATTTGTTTTATTTTTATTTGATATTTTATATGAATTATTTTTATGCATTTATTTATGGGGCTGTGGAACGAATAATGTGTAGGAGCATCAGGATTCTTCTCATCTTCAAACACATACACTTCCCTGGTTGGCTCAGATTTGTACTTTGTGAAATCAGTTTTTGGGAATGGCAACCTGTGGTCACTGCAATATTCCTGGGTCTCCTTCGGGGTCTGTTGCACATACACATTAGCAATTTCCAACTTTAGAAACTTTATCCAAATACATGCCAGCCTGTCCTGCTACATTCATCACATCTTTCTTTGTTACGTTAATCTGATATATGATGATGTACTGTGCAAATTTAAATAAAATTAAATAAATGAGTTATTAGCCCAATTAATAATAACCCTCCCAAAAACAATACCCCACATAATCTAACTTTTCTTAGATTATACAAATACACTCCAGCTTATCTTGTTACATTTTTTCATTTCATTCAAATTCATTTTCATTCAAGTCACTGATGAAGGATTACATTTATCTGAAATATGATGGATGAACCTTAACTTTACTGTGCATTAACTTTTCATTTTTCTGTAAAATGAAATATTACCTCCAAATGAACAACACACCACATAGTATAACTTCTCTCCCCTTATCCTTCTCACCGCTAAACGATGGCTCTGGACTGATCCGCACAGTATCCAAGCTCTCCGAAATATTATTCGTCTCTACAGGACAGAGAAAATAACTAATGTTTAGTCTTCTAGCAGACAGATACAGTAACTGACAGAACTGTATTCAGAATCAGCAGCCTAAGTGCAACCTTATGCTGATACGTACAGTATGTGAGCAGGTTGCATGTATTTAGAAATGCATACAATAGATGCTTATATTTTTGGACTATGCAAAAACCGGGTATTGATCTGCATTTGGGTCGTCACCTCATCTCTCTCACAGCTGAGAGTTACAGTAAATACAGTCAGACCCATACATTTTGTAAGAACTGCAGGTTTGTTTGTTTTTTGGCATTTGGCCTCTGTACAGCTCATGATCCAAAGCCTACCACTGTTAAACATGGTGGACGCAGTGACCTGACCGCTGTAAAAGTAGCAGGATGAATTCTGAAGTTTATACGGATATATCTTCAGCACAAATTCAGCCAAACTGATAGGATACTGCTTCATACTGCAGATGGATAATGAGCCAAAACATACAGTGAAAGTTGCCCAGGGCACATAAATGGGATATTCTTCACTGGTCAAGTCAGTCACCTGGTCTCAACCCAATAGAGCACGGTTTTCACTCATCGAAGACAAGCCTGAAGGCAGAAAGGAGGCCTGCATCTCCAGTGAGTTATTTTTCTGCATTTGTTGAAAATTATGAAATAACACATATTTCATTAGGTAATTTAGAAACAACCTCTACTGCAGAGGAAAAGTTCATTTATAGTTACCAGCCTCAAAAATCACCAGCACCTTAGATTAGAGCTCCATACATATCTACATTTTGCTAAGAATATTTTTTTGAGAAATAAATAAACATAGCAGACTGTAATACTATATAGCATGAAATGCCTGAGGTGCTCTTTTACACACACTCACCAGGTAGAGCCAGAGACGGTGGTGATGTAGGTGATGACATCGAGCAGGCCGAGGCTCTGCAGCCCTTTTAGAGAGCCGTATGTGCCTGTCATGGCCCTGGAGCCGCCTCCTGAACACACCACAGCCACCGTCGGCACCTAGACACACACAGACACACACACACACACAGACACACACACACAGAGACACACACACAGACACACACAGACACACACACACACAGACACACACACACACACAGACACACACACAGACACACACACACACACACAGACACACACACAGACACAGACACACACACAGACACACACACAGACACAGACACACACACACAGACACACACACAGACACACACACACACACAGACACACACACACACACACACACACACACACAGACACACACACAGACACACACAGACACACACAGACACACACACACAGAGACACAGACACACACACACACAGACACAGACACACACAGACACACACACAGAGACACAGACACACACACACAGACACACACACACACACACACAGACACACACACACACACACAGAGAAACA
>JAAGKR010004390.1:11483-61857 GCA_011419295.1 Clarias macrocephalus | reverse complement strand
GTTTCGCCCATAGGGGCGCGAGTGTGTGTGTGTGGTTTCGCCCATAGGGGCGCGAGTGTGTGTGTGTGGTTTCGCCCATAGGGGCGCGAGTGTGTGATCGGTTTTGCCCATAGGGGTGCGAGTGTGTGATCGGTTTCGCCCATAGGGGCGCGAGTGTGTGATCGGTTTCGCCCATAGGGGCGCGACTGTGTGCGTCTCGCCCATAGGGGCGCGAGTGTGTGTGTGTGTGGTTTCGCCCATAGGGGCGCGAGTGTGTGTGTGTGTGGTTTCGCCCATAGGGGCGCGAGTGTGTGTGTGTGGTTTCGCCCATAGGGGCGCGAGTGTGTGATCGGTTTTGCCCATAGGGGCGCGAGTGTGTGATCGGTTTTGCCCATAGGGGCGCGAGTGTGTGCGTCTCGCCCATAGGGGCGCGAGTGTGTGCGTGTCGCCCATAGGGGCGCGACTGTGTGCGTCTTGCCCATAGGAGCGCGACTGTGTGCGTGTGTGTTTTGTGTGATCCTTTTGAAAGAGCCTATCTGTTTTATTTTAAAAAGAGACTGTGTTTTTCGTTAGGTGAGTTTCTGTGTTTGTTACTTTCTGTTCATGTCCTGTTTGATTTGGTTATTAAAAGACTTTTTTGATTTAAACAACTCTCTGCAATAATAACAGCCCGGACTACAGTTCGTGACAACATGGGAGTAGTTTCCATTGTTATGCTGATGATACCCAGTTATACATCCCAACTAAACCAGACGAAATGCCCAAGTTGTCTAGACTATCTGAGTGTATCAAAGATATAAAGTGTCAAAGATTGGATGACCGAAAATTTTCTTTTACTAAATTTAGATAAGATGGAGATATTACTTATTGGCCGAAAAGCCAGTACACACCAGCTCTCACAATTCAGCTTGCATTTAGAATAGGATGTACTATTACTACCAGCTTGACAGTGAAAAATCTGGGCGTAATATTAGACAGTAACTTGTCCTTTGAAAATCACATTTCTTATATCACAAAAACAGCCTTTTTCCATCTTAGAAATATTGCCAAGCTTAGGAACATTTTATCTGTATCTGATGCAGAAAAGCTGGTTCATGCATTCATGACCTCCAGACTGGACGACTGTAATGCATTACTGGGTGGCTGTCCTGCATCCTCAATTAACAAGCTACAGTTAGTCCAAAATGCAGCCGCCAGGGTTCTCACTAGATCCAGAAAATATGATCATATAACCCCAATATTGTCATCCCAGTACTGGCTACCTGTTCAGTTTAGAATTAATTACAAAATAGCATTACTTACGTACAAGGCTCTAAATGGTTAGGTCCCACATACAGTATCTAACCAGTCTTCTGATATGCTACAATCCACCACGTTCCTTAAGATCACAAAACTCCGGACTAATTCCTTCCACCTGCTCTTTATTTTTCTACCAACCCAAGGCATCTTGAGATTGTGCCAACTTCAGTAGGCAGAGGCCGACCCTGCGAGGTTCCTGCCCCCGAGGGATCCAGAGAAGGACCTGCGCCAGCTGGATTCTGCTTAATGACGGTTTGGAGCTACACATGCTGCTCCTGAGCTCCCAGTGATTCAGGCCCCTCTGCCCTCTGCACCTGCTGACTCATCCCTGTGCTGAACTGGACTTCATGTTCATTTAAATAACTTCTGTTATACTGAACTTTCAGCTGCATAATACACCCGATTATATATAATCCCTGCTATCCGCTATCACATAAATGAGGACGGGTTCCCTGTTGAGTCTGGTTCCTCTCAAGGCTTCTTCCTATTGCCATCTCAGGGAGTTTTTTCTTTCCACTGTGGCTTGTTCATCAGGGCCGATCTCATTATTATCTAGACACATTTATTTTTCACTCTATTTTCATACACACTTCAACACATTTTCTTTTCATTTTGTGGAGCTGCTTTGAGACAACGACCATTGTTAAAAGCGCCATATGAATAAAACTGAACCGAATTGAATTGGATATGTGTGAAATGTGAGTGATTATTGACACGGGTTTTAAAAGCTGCTGGATATCGAGTTGTCTGTCATCCTGTTAGTCCTGTCGGTTCTCTTTGTCCGTGTCTGATCGGTGGATGACCTTTGTGAGGTGATTGATGCTTGTTTGTCTGTTCCAGTGAACTCACATAGACTGTGTGTTGTCCGTGGGTGGGCTTTATACACTCAAAGGTGATCTGTGTTTAGCTTAGCTGTCAGTTTTCAAACCAAATGTTGGAAAGGGTCACCGTGACTCCCTGTATCATCTCTGTGAAACCTCCTTCCTTCAACTGCTTTTCTAAAAAAATATATATATTTTTTTTACCCTCCATGGTGCTACAATGCAAATAGGTATAAAACATGTTTGTACTATTTTATATATTTAAACATTCATTAAATTATTATTATTATTATTACGAGGATGAGTTAAAAATGATTGTTACTCCGGTTATATTAAAACTGCACTGTCTTATCGATCACTGCTGTGCAGGTGTGAGCAAACATGGATGCCTCACTTGTGATTTGCACGAAAGAAGAGCAGTGGTGAGCAGTGATTCATTTGTGGTGTGTACCTGGTGCCAAAACAACTCACAGAACAGCATGAAGAGAAGCGTTTGCATATCTGCAAACAAAAAGTGGAGCGATACTCCAAGGAAGACACACACTTCTGCACACACTGCCGACGCTCCGCAAAAACTTCATTTTGAGGTGTTAAAGCACATCCCCCCTCCCATAGTCCTGGTCTCACACGATCAGACTTTCACCCGTTTGTTTCCCTGACAGCGGCCCTACAAAAATAAAGATTCACTTCTGATGAAGATGTGAAGCCAGCGGTGCATTCGTGGCTCGCGGCTTAAACATTTTTTTTATGATGGATTACGAAAGCTCGTCGACAGATGGACAGAGTGCGTCGACAAGCAAAGAGATTATGTCGAAAAATGATGTATTTGTCTTTCCTAAGAGGTAGCTAAGATAAATTCTACAGCCAGAGTGCAGAAAATTTTCGACTAACCCGTGTATTATTACTATTAATCATGATCGTAATTCTAATAACATCACAATACCAATGCAGTATATGTATTATAGACATGCATAACTGCATTATGGTGCAATACATTGGCCCTAAAGTTCCTTAGGTTAAGGTTACAAAATGATGCTTAGAAAAAGGAAAAACATTTTCACCATAAACACAAATGATAATTAAAAAAAAAAATCTTTTATTTACTATTTAATCAATGTATGAAATTTGTCATCCTTAACTCATCTTCAAACAGAATTTAAAAAAAAAAATTTTTTTTACCAATACTTCAGTGTGAATTCTTGAATCTGATTGGTCAGAAGGTTTCTCAAATCATTTTTTTTCAAGTAGTGCTACAAATGCAGCTATAACAAAATCAACATTTTTTATTAATACGCTTATTACTGTATAATGTCATTGTTTCTATGGCAACAACTCATTCACAGGGCCTTGAACAGAACAGAAGCTCCACTTAGGCCTGATCCACGTGTACATATGGGAACGTACAATATGGTTCTGTTCTCTTATGTCCACATGAAAATGACAACACAACGAAAACACTCATAAGGAAGCCAAACTAACAGCCAGAGCTATGAAGTTGAAAGCCATGTTGGCCAATCTTTTGTAATATATATATATATATATATATATTTTTTTTTTTTCAAAAAGGTCTGTTTTCAGTGACCTAAATGGATTTTGAGTTTGGATGACAAGGCACAGAAAACCCCTCATTTTTAGACAAAAAATAAACAAGACAAAAAAAAAACAACAACAACAGATATACATATTTATGTAATAAATACACTGAGTGGTCCTAAAAGGAAAAAACAAAGAAAAAGAAAAAAGATGCACAGTTTTAAGATTAGTCACTATTAAATACGCTATCTCCATAGATGTGATGCGCTGGTGATTCAGTACATTCAGGTGGTCATGTGACTTCATTTAATCTCCACATAACGTTGCTGAGTCTCGACCTGAGCGACTGAAGCAACCCCAGATCATAACACTGTCTCCAGAGGCTCGTACAGTGGACACTATGCATGATGGGAGCATCGCTTCATGCGCTTCCCTTCTCACCCTGACACGCCCAGCACTCTGGAATTGGCTCAGTCTGGACTCATCAGGTCACATGACCTTTTTCCATCACTCCAATGCAACTTCACCAATCTCCATTCATCCATCCATTCATTTCAAATCTCCTTAATTGTTTTCAGTGTTTGGGTCAGTAATTTGACCTTCATGAAATGGGGCTGTATTTCATTTTATTTTTTTTCCAGGCAGTCGAAGTTTATATTGCGTGCACTATTTTAAAGTCCCATCATTCCTTGTTACCGTACCGCTGACCCCTCATGGGCGGTAGCATCTATGGCACTTACCTAGTCATGGCAGTCAACACGGTTGTATCTCAATCTTTCTCTGGATGCCATTTCCAGGACGGTTCATGATTAAAACCTGCTCACCTCCTCGCCGCACTCCGGCACTGAATATAAACTGTGGTGATTAGGTGGTTTCCTGATCTTTTCATCATCCGCATGGGAAGGTGAGCATGGGATTGGCTGCTCTGTTATGGCCTGATGATAGGGTCATGAATCATGGCTCGTATTTTAAGTATGCTCTCATCATGAGATGAGTGCTCCGGTCTCCGGTGTGTCAGCTGAGAAGGTAGAAGATTTCTCTTAAAAGACCTCATTATGAATATCAGCAGTCTGCTTGTTGGCACATTTCCATATCTAGAGTCTGTATGTGTACATGAACCATGATGAAGGTCATTTCTGGACACTGTGTAGATGCATGGTTATCTGGTTATAGCTTTCGAAATTGATGTTCTTTTTTTTTTTTTTATAGTCTTGTTCTGGAATGTTCTGTATTCATAGCAGTTTGTCTTATCTCCTTATCAGTATCTTCATATCTGATGCTGTGAGGTGTGGCCACTTTATATGTATTGCACATTACGGAAAAAGTGAATCCGTACGTGTTGATTGCATCGGCTCTCATAGGCCATGTTTCATTGACTATGTGATATAAAAAAATTTTTTAAAAAACATGTATTCCCAAAGCAGTTTTTTTTTAGGTTGTATTATTCACATTCCTCAGTATATACAGTACAGCGGACATAATATATAGATATATACAAGAATAACGTGTAGTCACTGATGTGGTGAAACTCTTAATCCGGAGATTATTTATTTAACATTTAAGGAAGGAGTCTCCAGTGTCAGCGCTCTATAACAGTTAGGAGTAAAACTCTGACTTTAACTTCTGTGCAGTTTCAAGGCATTAACTTGCTTCATAAAGGTTCCTTATTTTCTACAGTACCTATTAAAATGTTCTAAACCATGTGGGTTTTTTTTCTTTATTGTTTTTTAAATATATATATATATATATATATATATTTTTTTTTTTAAACAATACAAGAACATGGGCAGAATAATGGAATTAAGTAAAGAGAAACAACAGTCCATCATAATTTTAATACATGAAGGTCCAGCTGGGAAACTTGCAAGAACGAATGAATGTACAGCATCTTCAAATGGAGGCACAAAAACAATCAAACGAGAAGCTACTACAGTATGAAACCAGATCTAATGAGGATCAGTCCAGGAAAAGAAGACCAGGACTTAAGGGTTACCTCTATCCCAGAGGAGAAGCGCATTTACTGTAGAGTTACCAGCTTCAGAAACCATCAACTAAGCGGTCAGGATCTCAGGCTAAAGCCTACAGGAAGGCTTCACAGTGCTAACGCTCGAGTAGAGCATCTAAACATCTAAACATCAACTGTTCAAAAGAGATGATTTGATGTTTTACTTCATCATGCATTCAGCATTGTTCTTCAACTCAGAAAATAATGCAAGTAAAGAAAGAGGATTAGATTAGAAGGTGAATCCAACAATTTTGACTGGTAGAGTGTAAAAAATTTCAAACTAATGAAATCTTGTCATTGTAGGACAATTGCTGTGGTATAAAAGAATGTATAGAGTAACAGTCAAACATTTGGACACACTTTCTAATTCTGTGTATTTTGTTTAGTGATTTCGTTTCTACATTCTAGAACAATACTGGAGATTTCAAAACTATGAAATAACACATATGGCATTACAGCCAAAACATGGTATTGGTGCTAAAAAAGTGTCTCCCCTAGGTGTAGTGTCCGTAACCTTTTTGTAATTCTAATGTTTCGATGATCTTAATTGTCATTCAGATAAAACTTGAAATTTAGATTTCACATGAAAAGAACATAAACCTGAAAAAGTGTATTATTCTAAAATCCAAAATTGTTAAGATATTGTGACATTAATTTTGGAATGTCAAAACCAAACCTGAGCTCTGCTGCAGAGGAGACGTTCATTTAGAGTCACCAGCCTCAGAAATCACCAATTAACCTCAAGCAGCACCTCAGATTAGAGCCGTTATGAAGCTTTACAGAGCAGAAGTAGCAGATAAACATCTCAATATCAACTGTTCAGAGGAGATTATTGTGTGTTTTGGATAAACGCCTTCAGTGTTGTTTTACAGTGTAGAAATAAGAAATAATAATCAGGAACGAAAGTGGAGTTGGAAAGTGTGTTTTTCCTGATTCCATGGTTGTTCCAGTTTTTTATAGTAGTGTGTATTATATGGGGTCAGAATTGTGCAGTTTAGGCAATATAATAAATTTAATTTTATTTCACTTTAACCAACAATACAAACATAAATACTGAGCAAAAAAAAAAAAAAAGGTCATATAGGCAAAGAAATACCAAAGATGCACATGATCACATGGTTTTAGGGTTGTTTTGGTTATTTCTATGCTAATAATAATAATAATAATAATAATAATAATAATGCGAGCATTTGGTGGGTTTGACGTTCTGGTACGCATGTAAATGTTAGCGCTAACATTTGCTTCTACCTGATACATCTGAAAACAACTCCAGGTTAATGTCTGAAGCTTCCCCTGTTGACACACACAAGCAGGACATCTGTATAAGCAGTTGTTGTTGTTGTTGTTGTTGTTGTATAAATCTGTCATTGTCCAGTGCTATTGTTTGAGTTTTAAAGGTTTGAATGTCAGATATAATTAATTTACATTAACCTGTTGTTGATTATTGCCCTAAACAAAAAGTCATTCAGTGAAATTTTTTTTGAGTAAAAACAGATTTCCATATATGGAAATCGTAAAGGCGATCTTGAGGACTTTTTTAAAATAATGAATGCGTTAAAAAAAAAACAAAGCATCGTCTAAGAGCACATTAACTCTTTTCTCTCTACTTTACTTTTTAAACATTGAAGCTCTTAAATTTTTCCCTTCAAAAAACAAAACAAATAAATAATAATAAAAAAATTTTAAAAAAACAGGACAGTATGGTGCATTCATTTGCCTCGACCATGGAACTGATTCAAAACTCTTCAGTAGGTCATCAGGTTAATACTTTATTTGTATGGTTGTAGCATGGACAGAGGGAGACTGAAGAACTAGAGCGAAGGAATAGAGTGAACAAAAAAATATAGATTATTACAGGCTTGATTTGGCAATGTGTTAACAGAACCTTTGTG
This sequence comes from Clarias macrocephalus, assembly GCA_011419295.1. Taxonomy (NCBI): domain Eukaryota; kingdom Metazoa; phylum Chordata; class Actinopteri; order Siluriformes; family Clariidae; genus Clarias; species Clarias macrocephalus. Next base: position 54,328 of record JAAGKR010004390.1, on the reverse strand, counting down.
TGTCAAAAAAACAAAAACAAAAACAAAAACAAGAAACAACCAAACATTTCAGGAAACATTTCAGGCCAAATATGTGAACCTCTAAAACAATGGCACGATTGTAGCTTGTACATTTTCACAATACCGGGACAAAATCCATCACATGCCTAAGACTAGACCTGCTGAACACACATACAGTACGTAGCTAAACCTTTAGCGATTTGGACTGCAGTCGTCATGTCCTATTGGGGTCTTCTGCTGGTTGCTTCATGGGTTGCTAATATTTGCATTCTAGGAAGAGTTTAAACACAAACAGTGTGTGGGGTGTGTGACCCTTGATACAGTAACTAGACCTACACTCATTCTGTCATTTTGCTTGTAAAGACCGTATTTTGATGGCAAATAAAACTGCCTTGAAATGTTTGTCCTGCTCGCAGGATTCTAGAATAGGTCCTTGGTTATTCAACATTCACATTGTGAGATGATTTTACACAATAATAATAATAATAATAATAATAATAATAATAATAATAATAATAATAATACACACGGTACATGAAATGAAAAATTTGGTTTGGTAATCAAAATTTTGGTAAAGTGCATGATCATAAATTCACGTAATGTTTGTCCTTGGCAGCTTATTTGAAAAAGATTTTAAGGGATTTAAAATCAGGAAACTTGATGTGAGAAATGTATACATCTGAGTTTTCTCTGCTTTTTTATGGACATTATAATGGATGTATAACGGGATGTTTTCCTCATGAGCAGTGTTGAGTAAATAAGGAAATTTAAAAGATTGGATACAAAAAATACTTGGGGCTTCTTATGGGCTATGTTGTAATAAAAAATAATAATAATAAAAAAGAACTTATAAAAAAGTTGAACTTACTGCTTTATTTATTCCACCAAAAAATAATAAAAAAATAAATAGAATTGTGTGTGATCTAGAATAACAGTAATTTATTAAAGTTTTGTGTTATGTTTATATAACAGTCCTATCGTCATCTAGTATTAAAGATAAAGTCTGTAATCAAAGTGTAATCATTACACGTCAAAGATAACTTGAGGAAAAAAATGTGATTCACAGTAACATTTGTATCAGGTTTATTTCTTTTCTTTTCTTGTGTTTTTTTTTTGGGACTTATCTGGCCCGGAAATGAGCTCCGTCTATTGATAGATCAGAGCTGGAATGATTTGAACACGGCTGGAATGCTTTGACTAAAATGAGCAAGGTTAGCAACGGCCGATCCAAAAGAGAGGAATATATAATTTAACTGAAATATTTTCAGTTAAAATCTAAAAAAATAAATAACTGCGGTCTGATGACATTTCTGAAACGTGTTCTTCTTTGATTAATCTGATTTTGCACGCAATCTTTTCCAACCCAACACTGCTCATGAGGAAAGTGTGCGAGAAGGATTTAACAACAGGTTGGTAAGCGTCCAAAACCAAACTTTGATTTGGTGGCAAGCCTCAAGGGATATAGTGCTTGTTTTGGTTTTCCTTTTCCTCAAATGTGCTCTAAAACACACAAACACACACACACACACACACATAGACATACTGACACACACACACACACACACACACACACACACACACACATAGACATACTGACACACACACACACACACACACACTCATACACGCTACATGAAAGTACCTACACTCAAGAAAAGCAACAAATCTTTTCATTGTGTTCGGAAATGAACAGTGCTGCGGCTTCGACGAGTTCGCTTCAAAAATACAGGATAAAACGTTCAGTAGCGGGATGGGGGGGGGGGTAGTGAGGAATCACAGCGTGAGTGATTCGTGTTTGTGTTTATAAGTGGACAGCATGTGCTGTAACTCTGTAAAAGTCATAGAGCACATCGTCAGGATCGAGGGCGGTCTTATTTTTGGTTTGGTTTCAGTTTTAAGTTAAAAAAAAAATGATAGAACGATAAGAAAGATTCGTTGGAAATAGAGAAGTTTACAGCAGATAGTATTTCAAGCCAACCATCAGCAAAAAAAAAAAAAAAAAAAAACCACACATGTGAAAGAAAGCGATGTAATGATTGTTATGGCGATACCAGAGGATAATGAAGAAGCGAGGGCTGCTCATGCGTTATGATTATATTGAATCCAAGTTCCTAGACATGTTTCTAAGTCTACTGTATATATGTGAATACCTCATAGCGGTTCGTTATTACATGTTATTTTTCAAGTCAGAAAACATCTACCATACTGTTCATGTGATTTTTTTTAAACCTCATGACTAAAATTACATTCATATTCGTATGCACTTGAAAGACCACCTTCAAGCACAATCCTCACAAATCCTCACAAATCTCTCTATTAAAAAGGGAAAAATAGGTAAAATAAACAAATTATATTGTTTTAAAAAGATATATATATATATATATATATATATATATATATATATATATATATATATATATATATTTATATATTTATGTATATATATATATATAAAACATGAAAGTTCTAAAGGAGTGTTCAGGCCACTCCAGGTCAGTGAAGAATTTTTTCTTTTTTTTCTTTCTTTCTTTCCTTTTTTCATTCTTTTTTTTTCAAGTCCTAAGCATTGCAACTCAGACCACGCGCAGACGTCAGGAGGAGCTGACGTCAACTCTTGCTGTTTCTGTGCACTGCAGAGGAGACGTGGAGAGACACGGTTGGCTAGCCAACATAACCCCCAGCTCACACGAAACAGACTTCCTTAGATCACGTCTGCCTGAAAAACGGTATTCACCAGCTGCTTAGAGCTTTATTTTTCTGCGACTTTGTAATGGAAGTTCTACTGGCGATAACAGACTCGGCTGCACTTTGCTCCATTTCCCTCCCACTCTCTCTGTCGCTCTCATCTGCTTTTTATCTCGGTCTCTCTCAGATTTCAGTCAAGTAAATGGAGTGTGGACACCAGGGGGCACTGGGGAGGAGAAGGCCACTAAACTTATTTGCTTTTCTAGAAACGACGATAAGGTAATTGACAAGTACTCGGATGTTTAAAAAACAAAGAAAGGAAATAAAAAAAAAGGTTTTGTGTCCAGTTCTTCACTCGAGCCTCCTAACAATCATTCCAAACTGGTCTACAAACCATTGTGTACATGACATTGCAAAATGCAGTCCGTCCTTAATTGCCATTAAATTACCAAGCAACCATGATGCTGGTTAGTTTAAAAAGAAAGAAAAAAAAGAAGAAGAAGAAGAAGAAGAAGAAGAAAAGATCACATATGAACAAACTCCATCCAATATGACATGTAGGTAAGCTATTAAAGTCGTGACTGACAAAGGAAGAACCTCATCTAATTTGTCTACTTGCTGATCTACAAAAAAGTTGTAACAGCCTGTCCAGGAATGATGCTCATATATCCGCATCGATATCAATATCCGTTTAACTGAGCGAGGCGGATATAGCACAAACGTTGCTGGCTACAACTGTGCAGTGCATGCACACATCACCCTCAAGACACCCACACACACACACACACACACGCACACGGTGCAGACGCTCACATCGAAGCCAGTACTGAAAATACACGCAACGAAACCTACATAATGTTGTTAAAAAGACAGCTACCCCAAACTACATGCATGATGAAAGGTTGTAACACACACACACACACACACACACACACACACACACACACACACACACACACACACACACACACGATAAACTGCTAATATGCTATTGTCTTCCTTCACTGAATTGACTGTGTATTTTTCCATTTTAGCCTGAAGAGCTTGGCCCCTATATTACTATACTATTTGCAGTAATAAAAGCCTATATCAGACCTACAAATATGATCGTTATTGGTATATTGTCACTAACGGAAAGCACTTTTTTTGTATTTTTTTTTCTCCAGAATACACACCCTGTTAGCTGTCCAGATGTATTATTTATACCAGTTATTACAACAAATCTGAGAGGACGGATAACCAAGTTCTAACTCTTCTAAAGAGGGAGAGAAGTGGTGTGTCACAGGTGCGTTTTTGCCATTGGCAAAGAGAAGAGCTCCACACTGAACCAGTAGCTCACCAGATCACCAGATCACAACCTCCTCTTTAACCACAGGTCCTGCCTCCAAGCCACCTCCCTATTACTTCACTATATTGAATTTTGTACATACACCTATGTTTTTTTTTTGTTTTTTTTTTGCTACTTTTCCAAAAAGTCTTAAATGTCTGTGCAAGTAGTTCAGTTTACAAACAGCAACAATTCATCTTCCATCTAAAGTCTGGTCCTCTTATTAGCTGTACAGTATTCCTTCAGTGCTGTGGACGCCACGTATGTTCATGGGTTGTCACTGTTGCGCTTTGTGCTACTGCTGCTATTATATAGGCTGGGGTTCACTACTATAGGGTGTGGCAAAGGGGCACCTACTGCAGCATAGTTGAAAAGAGTGGGTAAAAAGGGCAAGGGCTCGACTTTGTCCCCTGGTGCCATCATATTAAGAGCCATAGGCAGGGTGGCAAGGTTGTACGGGTATGGAAGTAGTTGTGGGCCATAGAGGAGTTGATAGGGATCGGGGTAAAATGGCAGTTTTGTTGAATCAGGATGGGGTACCATCTTCCCCAGTGCACCAAAAGACAAGGGTGCAGAAGGGTAGGACATGAGCATCTGGTCCTCCTGTTTCTTACTAGAGCAGTAACCCCCTGGTATGATTAAGGGAAGCGCATACTCCTGAACAGGATAGCCAGATTCTCTACAGGGATCTCTTGAAGAGGTGCTGTCCTTTGTCTCTGGCTCTGAATGGGGCACTTGGGGGTGCAGTGCAGAACGAGAAGAGGGGGGTTCACTGCTGTGATCTGAACACGTTGTAAGCACAGATCTTTGTTTCTCAGCACTGTGCATTCCTTGATGTGCTTGGTTTGTCTCTAAATGTGACCGCAACTGTAGGTTTAAAGGTCTTGGAGAGTGACAAGGAGACTGTGGGTGCAGTTGTGGGGGTCCTTTGTGAGTGGTTTGAATGACAGAGCATGTGGGAGAGGGCACAGGGCTCAGTGGCTCCTCTTTGGGCACTAGGAGCATCACATCCTCCGTGGATCGGATTTTGTTGCTTGAGTACTGGTATACAGTTTGCTGGGAAAACTCCCTTTCCCTTGCCAGTATCGTTGGCATGGACAAATCCTCTGCTTGGATCCTGCAAGCTGTCCTGGATACTCGAAGATCTTGAGCCTCTTGTGCAGCCTCGTTTGAAGGATCACTGATGTGGACATCGCTGTGTTGCTGTGTTTCCACCTCTTGATTGCTCAACACCTTCTCTTTGACTGCTTGTAATGCAACAGATAGAGATGGATCTGCTTCTGTTCTAACCTTTTCTGCCGTTTGGACTTGACATACATGGTTTGGTCTGTCTATGGGTGTGAGGCTTCTCCTCCTCTGAACATCTACGTCTAGACTCCGTTTCTCAGGAGTTCGGAAGTCCAGGCATTCTGCTCCATTCATTGCCAGCACACTGGGGAGACTAGGAGAAATTACCTTTGTCCTTTCTGGTGTTGGGCTGAGTCTAACTGGGGAAGATACAGTGCTCAAATGCGAACTCTGGATTTTGTCAAAAGCCACTAACTTTGGACTTTCACCGGTAGCTAATCTTTGGTGCTCTTCATTCCATTCTGTTGCCAGTCTCTGCGTGTGTTGAGAACCTGATTTGAGATTTGAGATGATAACTGGTATGGGTTGCGCGTGCCTCGGTGTAATGTCCAAATCTGTCCTTTGAACTTTATCTACTTCTGGTACAACAGTATTATGACATTGCATGTCCAGCACTGGCTGTATGGTCTCCGTAGTGTTGCCTAGCTCATGCCTCTTCAGGTGGCAGTTTAGTGCAGCAGCAGTCTTACAAACTTTATCGCACTGTGAGCAAGTATATCTAGTCAATGGTCTTCTTCCCAAGCGAGCTGTACTTCCCTTTTCTAAGAACCGCCTGCTTAATACACTGCTTGTCTCCTCTAATTCCATCGAATTTTCCTTGCTTGATGACTCTGAATTACATGAAGCAGAGGTAGACAGGGGTTTATTTTTTGGGTGACTGGTTCTTTGATGTTCCTCTAATTTGGTCTGAGAAGGGAAAGTAGCTCTGCAAAGCAGACACACAAACTCGAATAGATGTGTTAGCTCATGTTTGTCTCGCTTTCTTGAGCTAGAGAACCAGCGGCCACAAGATCCACATTCAGACGCCTGGTCTCCAGACCAACGTTGCTTGATGGTAGGGGAAACTGTGTATTGGGGATTCAGATTGGATTGGGATGAAGCTGTAGAGAAAGAAAGATCACGCTTCCCAGTACCCTCCTTCTCTTCCGCCTTCTCTTCTGTTGTTGTGGGAATACAAGGAGGTTGAGTGTCATCTTTGATCTCCTTCTGATGAAAAACTTCATTTTCCTCCTCTTTAACTTCATCTTTTTCTTCTTCCTCTTCCCCATCTCCCTCTTTGTTTACATCATCCATTAGTCTTTCTGCTCGCTTCATCAGCCGCAGTGATCGTTTGTAGTGCATTTTGCGCTGCCAGCTCTTGATCTTCTGCATATGCAAAGCCTTTCTCTTGGGCTTATATGAATAATAGGGTCTCCACAGGTTGTCTTCACCATCATGATCATTTCTATCCTCCCTGACTTCTTGTCGTAAGAAATACTTCCTCACCTTGCCTGGCAGTTTAAAATCTCTTTCTTCCTGGCTAGAACTGCGATGACTGTGGTGCTTGCGGTGATGGTGGTGGTGGTGGGTATGCCGTGGTTCTCTCTGGTCTCCATGCAGGAAGTTGCCCTTTTTGTCTTTACTTGTTGGACCTTTGTCTCTCATGAGGTCTGTCTCCGATATACTCCTTTTGACAATAGCCTCTTCCCCTATGCGTACAGTGATTTGACAAAGAGGCCCACTTCCTTTGACCTCTGAACCCACAGATATGGGAACCACCTTGCTAGACTCACTCTTGTTATGAGATTTTCGTCCCTTGTGAACCTTTTCCGTTGGCTGTTGGATTTTTGAGACTTCTGTACATGTGCCAGTTGTGTTCCACATACTATGGCCATGTGTATGATCTTTCTGTGAATGCTTTTTAAGTGTTTTTTGCAAACTCTTATCCATTGCATGACTGCTCTCAGAAGAACATTTTCCATCATCAGTGAGGGTCTTATCTCTTTGAACAATGACAGAGGATGGGAGTGCTGTGCTATGCATAATGACTGAGGGTTTGCTATGTCCAAATGTAATGACAGAAGAAACCGCTGTCTCTGGGTTTTTAACATTTTTAGTTTTGATGCTGCTGTTGCCAGAGAGATGTAAATCTGACCTTTCCTCCTCACTGACCTCTGCTGATACCTCTGGCTCCACTGTTGCCAGCTTTCTGCACTGCTCTGTGTCCATCTTGATCAGGAAACGCTCAGGATCTGGCTTAATGTCTTGTGGATGAATATCTTTAAGGAAAGGGTCCAGTTTACTGGGACCCAGACTTGGAGGGATGCAGCCTAGCGGCAAAGGCAAAGTAGATGATGGGTCAGCTTTGAGCAGTCCATCGGCCAAAGCCTGGTTGTATGTCTTATAGGGCCGTTTTTGAGAGCGCATAGGTAGTAGGCGGTACAGTTTAAGTGCATTAACCTTCTGTTTATAGCCTCCATTGGCTGTCTTCTCACTTGATATAAGGCCAGGACTAATGCCATGGAATGCTTTCTGGTGCGTCTTGAGGTTGTAGTAGGTAGGAAAGGCCTCCCAGCAGAATATGCACTGGTATCGCCTTTCACCAGTGTGCCACACCTCATGTTTGGTGCGGTATTCTGCAAGAGCAAAAACCTTGTCACAATAGTGGCACGGGTACTTCCGACGCCACGAGTGCACATTAGAGTGGCGCTTGAGACTTGACAGAGTCATGTAGGAGCGCTCGCACACTGAGCAGAAGTAAATGATATGTCCATCAACAATCTTCACAAAGTGATCCTCATCCCTAAGGGCATCACTGTGAGACAGTGCCCTGGCATGATGTCCTTGGAGACCTCGTGCTTTCTTTATGGGTCGTCCAGGTCCTGTCTCTTGTCCAAGCTGCTCTGGCTCTGTTGCCTGATTTGATTTCTCCACGTTCCCCTCCTCCAAAGGTTCCTGTTTAGGCTGGATAGAGAGAGCTGGCAGTGCTTGCCGACAGGTTGCCTCATGGGACTGCAGTCTTTTATTATGGATAAAAGATTTACCACAATGGCGGCAGCTGAGAAGTCGTCCACCCCGATGAAGACGCATGTGCACAGTGAGGGATGAGGCGGTGCTGAACAGACGGTGGCATACCCCACACAGCAGCTCTGGTTTTGGCACTGCTTGATAGGAGTCGTGGAAAGATGGAGGAGGAATGGTCAATGGAGAGACCGAAGGGGGTGACAGAGGAGGAGGGCTTGATGAAGATGATGGTGGGTTCATACTGGGAAGAGGGAGGCTCAGTTCAACATGTAGGCTGTTTCCTTTACGTTTTTTGCCTTTTGCACTTTCCAGGTCCTTTGTCACTTGACCCTGGTAGGCTCTTGCGCTCAGGTTGAACAAGATATGTGCAGTCTCTGTCGTTGAGTGTTCTGGATAGTCATTAGGCAGACTAGCTCCAGAGGTCTCTCTTGAGTAGTCCATTTTAGCAGATGTGTGCAACGCAGATGTTGGAAAGTGGGGGCCACTACCAGCCACAGAAAAAGACATAGTGGATTTGCAGTTCTTACTGACAGGTGCAGTCAAATCAATGGGGAGGGTGGAGGAAGAAGAGCAGGATAGGTATTCAGATTTCGATCCTTTTGGTAAAGGTTTGTCTCTGAGATTTTCATCCTTCCACGCAGTGCTATTTGAAGCATCCCTATCAAATGGTATAGAAGACGAAGGGGGATGAATTATCGGACAGTGCTTTTGTGCAGAGAAACCTGGCAGTCCAGCGCTGATTGGAAAACTGAGGGATATCCTTGTTGTTTTTGTACCATCCACTTCATCCGTCCCTTCTCCCATCCTGTCTCCTCTCATCTGTTTATTTTTGTGTTTCATTTGAGTCTTTTCCTTTAGTCCCTCGAGACACTTTTCAAGACGAAACACTTTAAACAGAACCTTAAGGAAGCAAGATGCGTAAATACAGCTCTGTAAGTTCAGAAATATTGAACAGAGCGAGGTAAACGTTAAAAAAGTGTCCACCACCGGAACGGAAGATTGCCAGCCATTCAGGAAAGGAGTAGACCCAGTTGGTGAAAAGCTCAGTCCTTGGATGTGAACGCTGTACACAGCGATGATTCTTACTTGGACGTTGAATTGAGTTTTCACATAGATTGAAGCAGGGCCAGACAGGTGCTGCTCATTTAGCTCCAAGGGTACGATTCTGGTGTGGAGGGGGTGCCAGCTGTCCATTCTGGACACCACGACCCCACCCCCAAACCTGAAAAACACACAGAAAAGTGTTTAAATAACCAGGTATGCAAGTGCCTAGTGAAGATGACAAAAGCACTGCCTCTTAAAAACCAAGCTTGACTAATGCAATTAAACAGCATATCATTTAAATAAAATTAATTTTTTTTAAAAACACACACACACACACACAGCATTAGTTTTTCGTTTTAGTCATCTTAATTTTAAGTTTCAGTATACGACAAAGTCGGAAAAGCAGTACCGCTGCCCCCCGGCAATGCTTTCACTTCTTTTTCTTGAGTTCATTTTTATTATTATTTGTCAGCTTAAAAACTAAGAATGTTGATGGTATATTTCTTCAAGCATGTGCAAGGTAGCATACGTTTAAAGATCTGACAGAGAACAGTGTGTGTGTGTGTGTGTATGCGTGCATGCAGGGGGCAATGCTTCCTCTAATCCACGCTTTATATATAATTTATAGAAACAATACAAAGTTCACAAACATCGTTGTCTTTTCAATCAATATGGTATTTTTTAGTCACAATACATGTGTTAGCTTAGTAAATTCTGGCTTCTTATGAATTCAAATAAGCATGTACATTTTGTTTAAGTTATCTGCAATTATGCCGCACATGAAAAATCCCCAGTCATGCTTTTCTGCCTGTGTTTTAGACAGCCAGGCAGGCCTCTGTAAAATTCCACAAGCAGCCCTGAACACACTGAAACTAGGTCAGCACTGTTATTGCAGAGCGAGAGAGAGAAAAAAAGCCAGGCCAGAGACAGGAACAGCCAAACACATAGACACACGCTCGCACGAGCGCGCACACACACACACACACACACACGAACGAACGAACGAACACACACATTAACAGGGACAAGCACACACAAGCACATACTCTCTACCACAGCCCTGCACACACCTAGCACATTTGCAAGACGCATACCAACCGGTTTGCCTGTAAACAAGCCGCCTGACAGGTAGCGTCACCAGAACACCACAAACATAGCCACTGACAGCATAAAGGAAGTACAAAAAAAATAGCGCTGTAATTATAAATGTTACATAATCTACAGCGACAGGAAGTGCACAAGAGGAAAAGCCAAAGATGTCAAGGCAAGCTGTTTATCAAGCGGATCGGCTACCTTTTTATTAAACATATGGGGGGAAATATGAAGGAATCAGTGACCAACCACTGCACCTGCCTCAGTCCATGTGAACATGACAGCCTCAGAAGAGGGGAAAGAAATGCTTACAAGGGGTTCCACATGTCAAAATTTGTTTCGTGCTATGGATGAGGAAATGCATCTGTCCCTGTTTCCATCACCCTTTGTGCGTGACGCACACACTGCCTCTCAACAAGCCGTCCTTAGCTCAAGAGGCTGGCCAAGCGTGACAGGGGCTTTACCGCCTCCCTCCCTTTCATCCCCAGCACTCCGGCTCCCCCTCTACTTCGAATATGCAACCGCCTGAAACAGTTAGGGAGACAAACATTCAAGGCACTGTCTGTACCACCCTTAAAAACGTCCTGTCAAAGTGATGGTGCAAAACAAATCTTGATGTGTGTCTCTCTATGTTTTTTTGCATGTCATACATCGCTCGTTAGCAACTGACAGAACAGGTTAGGAAAGGAGGGAAATCTGAGAAATGATGTCATTTTAGTAAGAAAGAAGGATCTGTTAGACTGTGTATCGATATTCGATATCCTATATTTTTTATGTTGTCTCTTAGTACTGGAAAAAAGTCAACTACGAAGGCCTTCGCCTTTTCCGTCAGGCCTGCGACTCCGGACTAGGCAGAACCGGACTGTGAAAAGGGGGCTGTGACTAGATCCTGAACTCTCAACAACCCCCCTGGCCAAAAAAATCATGGCTGAGCCGGCCAGGGGGAAGAGGGGAGGAGAGGGGAGACGGAGATGGTGGAAAGGAGTTTGACCAGCCGAGCAAGAACAGGGCGGGAGCTGGAGGTATGGACGGGGAAGCCCTGTCCTATATCTTTAAGATGCTCAGGTGCTGACTGTGTGTCTTGATAAGCCATGCTCCAGCGGCTGTACCCATGGAAAATGCCACGCTTGGCATGGTCTGCAAGTGACTCCTATAATAGTTCAACCGCAAAAGTCTAATAAAATGTTTAGGTGGAAGGAAAAGGTTGGTACAAATAAGCAATCTAGCAAATCTAACGAAACAATTTTCCTAGGAGCTTGTAAACTTGTCAGGGAGTCCCAATTGACACTTTGTCGTGATGCTATAATTTAAATCTGGAAGCTTTGAAATGTGAAAATGCAAAAACATTTGAGCCATGACAAGCTCAAATACAACCAAACCAACCCTCCAGCACCACCACCACCATCACCACCATCACCACCACCACCACCACCACCACCCCCCACACACCCAGATAAATGTTTAGTAAATGAACAAACTGCTCGCGCCTACATCATGAATCCTACGGCCCGTTTCGAACAGGCAGTACACACACACACACACACACACGCACACACAAAAAGGGAACCTGATGTATCTTTAAAACATTCAAACCTCCCCCAAAAAAAACAACAACAACAACAACAACAACAACAACAAAAAAACATGCGTGGCCATTTTATATGCATCATATTCGTCTCATCTGTACGTTCACAATTTCACACACCAAAACTTGTACCATTTTAGTCATTCCCAAGTAAACGCAGACTTGCTACAAAACGCAATGTAGCGCAAATTACAAGTACTATAAAATCTGTAAAATATATTTCCTTAGAAAGAAAAAAAAAATACACGTCTTAGTTTCTGCTAAATCGGAGTGACTCATCGGCCGTGAAAAAGAACTGCGTGGTTGAGCCACGAGAGGAGAGGATAAGGGAGGCAGGCCTTGTTTAGCACCACACACACACACTCACTCACTCGCGCACACAAACAGTCGCACTTCCACATACGCACAGACGCACGCACACAGGCATGCTCGCGCACACACAAACAGGACAACACTCCTCTCGTCTCGGTTCCCATGTCCTACGCAGAACCCAAACAACAACAACAACAACAACAACAACAACAACACCAACAACAACGACAACAGCCGATATGATAGTGGTGAAGAAGAAGAGCGCGGACGCAGGAAGAAGAGAAGGACGAGAAAAGAGAAAAGAGTCTGACGGTCTCTTCATTTCTCCACCAGGCAAGCACACAACAAGACTACGTACCTCGAAAAACCTCCTGCTGCATCTCTGCTGCGATCTGTTCTCTCTCTCTCTCTCTCTCTCTCTCTCTCTCTCGCCCTCCCTCGTTCTGTCTGTGTGTGTGTGTGTGTGTGTGTGTGTGAGAGAGAGTGTGTGTTTGTGTGTGTGTGCGCGTGAAGGAAAGAGTGCAGGCAGCGCTCACACAGGCAGCACTATGTAGAAACGGAGGGCAGGGACGACTCGCGCACTCCCGAATCTCCCCCTCCTTCTCTCCTTCTCTTCTGTTCTGTCTTGCCTGTTCTCCAGCCTGCGCTCTCGCCACACACTCTTTCTCCCTATTGCACTTCACTTTGACTCGGACACACGATTCCAGGGTGTTCCTACTTTTCCCCTGGTTTCACCAACCCACCGTTTTTTTTTTCCTCCCTTTTTTTTTATCACCCACCCCTCTCTCATCATTTTAATTCAAGTCGTCCCCCCCCCTCAACCTCCTATTATTTATTTATTTATTTTTTTTATTTTTATTTTGGGGGGGGGGGGGGGTATTGTTCTTTATACGTGCACGCTCGTGCGCTCGATGTAGCCCGTATTACACAAAGCCGGGTGATAGCGTTGCAAGCGAACGAGCAAGGGAGCAAGCGAGGGAGGGAGAAAGAGAGAGGGAGAGCAAGAGGACGCCATTTAAGCAGTTTGTTACGAGCACTGCCAGTCCCCAAAATGGCTGAAAACAAACAGGAGCCATGCCAACAGGAAAAAAAAAAAAAAAAAGTGGGCACAGAATAGACAAAGGAAAAGAGTAAAAGAGTAAAAGAGAGGAATGGAGAGAGAGAGAGAGAAAGAGGGAGAAGACAATACTTTGCTGAGAGCAGAACTCTTTAAATGAACTGAAATAGTTGAAAGGAAAGAGGGATCAAAGTGGGGGAAGACGTACGCGTGGACATGCTCTTTGTATTTCGTTTCCTTCTCCGTTTACTGCCCTCCATAAAGACCTGGAGGTTTATGGTGAGTGGCAGGCGGAGGAGCCGAGTAAACATTTCGAAGTTCAGAGTCTGGGTTTGGTGACTTGTGTAAAGCACGCACGCACCGGTGCAGGCCCTTGTTACACCCTCTGTATATAAATATAAAGAAATATATATACAGTATGTCTGAAACTCATATGGGAAACAACAGACACTGCATTTAAAGCCATTTACACACAGCGGCAGTCGGCGTCTCTGCATAGAAATGTACACGTTTCCATCATTATTTTACTCAGACGAGTGCGTTCAGGGTAGTTCATGAAAGTCCCGTCAGGCACAACATGGGCAGAACTGATGGAGCTGGTGCAGCTATGATCACGCCATGCCCGTCGGAAGCCTCCTTTTCACTCATCTGCATGCTGCTTGTCTACTGTTACTATTATAATCCCACTATCTGGCGTCACACAGGAGAAGTTCCACTTTGAGTCTGGCTTCTCGCTTGTGTCGTCGCTGCAAAACTTTCACAGCTTGCTCATTACGGAGAGCGAAGTTTATATCTGGATTTCCGTGAAACTGTTTGGCTGGAATGATGTCTAGTGTACAAAATGACATCGATAAATTCATCGCTAGGAGGGAGACGATGATGGATCTATATATATATATATATATGTGTGTGTGTGTGTGTGTAAAAATAGACAAATAATGTAAACTGAGCGACGTAGGCAACTAGAACTGACTCGAAACAGGGAAATAATCAGACGTTATGTAAAATAAACAGTGAGAGAGCAGATTAAAAGCACAGAGCTGATTACAGCTGAGTGTGAACAAGTTGAACTAGTGTTCAGGTGAGTGTCAGAGTCACAGACGCTCTCCTGGGAATGCTGTGTTGTGTTCAGACATGTGCGAGTTCTAGGAAAATATCAGCGCCTCCTGATAATTGGCTGCACGAGGCTTTCTTGCTTCGTCGCATCTTGCATCAATCGACTCTGGTTAGTTTCGCCTTTTGCTTTCGCGTTAAACTACGTCCTGTTTCGTTTTTTTATTATAATTTCCAGTTTAAATCACGCTTGAGCGCCAGGATTTGATTCTGTAGGTTGATGGATTTCCTTTTGAAACAGGAACTGATGGGTGTGTAGAAATGCTCGAGTGATTCATACAATCATTTTAAAAGACGATATGAAGCACGCAGGGTGGTGCAGAGAGTTTAGCACTGTGGTCTCACACCTCCAGGGTCAAGGGTTCGATTTTCACCCTGGGGTCCGTCCATGTGTGTGTGTGGAGTTTGCATGTTCTCCCTGTGCTTGGTGGTTTTCCTTCGGGGACTCCGGTTTCCTCCCACAGTCCCATGGTGTGTGAGTGTGCGCCCTGCTGTGGATTCAAGGTGGCCCCTGCCTTGTGCCCCAGGATAACCTCCAGGCCTCATCAACCCTGTACACAGAATATGGAGTGAATGAATAAAGTGAGTCTAAATGGAGTCATTATTATTACTATTTTTTTTTTACTTTTCGTGACGGCAATTCTATTGTTGTTGCTTACTTGTTGTATAACCTGTGAACTGGCTGCTGTAACGATACAACTTCCTGCTGGGGTTAATAAAGTACTCTCTGTCTGTCTGTCTGTCTGTCTGTCTGTCTAAAGGAAGTTTTTGATTTTATTTATTTATTTTTTAATGAAAGTCTTTTTTATTGGTAATATAAACAAGTTACACATACATATATGGTACGAAAGTTTTAACGGGACCATTTTTTCATCCATGTCAAGTAAATCTAGTTTCTTTTGAAAGGGCACCAATTTGTAAAGCAGAGCCATTGCAACTTCCAAATGAATAAACGCCAAGCTACCAAGTTTGTAAAACAATGCGCGAGAGTGAAAAGCTCCCCAACCGCTAAATTCAATTCAATTCAATTCAATTCAATGTTATTTTTAATTATAATGGTCATTAAAGCATCAAAGCAGCTTCAGAAAAATGTAAAGAAATGTATGGAAACGTGTATAGATCATAATGATCAGATTGTCCCTGAACACCAATGTTTACTGTTAACGAGCTCGAACTGTAGAGCAAGGCAGGGGGCGGGGCACTTACACTCTAGTGAGCTTTGAATTGGAAATGAAATTAAAACTTGAATCTGCTCGGTTTTAGACAGGTTTAATAAATACTGTACTTCGGAGGCACTGAAGGTTAAATTGGCGTAAGAGCATAAGGAGATCGAGTAACTAGAATTAGGTCTGGGAATGCAGATTTCAGCGTAGCACAGTTTGTGATTAAACATTTTAATAAAGAGGAAACACACAAAATTGCTTTCCCTTTGGCTTTTCCTTTCTCTCTCTCTCTCTCTTCACATCTCTGGACATCTATCACCTACTTTTATTTCCGTTTAATTCTCGAGTGTGCCTCATTACATGCACACATCCCAGTGCGTATCCCCTCTCTGCCCCTCTCTTTATTTCCCCCCCCCCTTTCGCTCTCCCTCGTTTTCTCACCTCACATTGTGTACCAGGCCCCTTGTCTCCATGGGAACTCGCCTGGAACGGGTGGCGCTCTTATGATCCCGACGGCTTTTCATGGAACTTTGTCATTTCTTTTTTTTTTTTTTTTCTTCCCCCTCATTCATTTTCTCGACCAATTTATCTGTTTATTCCACCGTGCCTCCTGCTGAGTACAAGTGTCCGGCAATTGGTGTATGGATTTTGTGGTTTTAGTACGTGCCAGGCCGCATATGTTCCAGTGTTCTCTCCCTGCAGGCTGCCGTTGACTCTGTGAGCGAAGTGCAGCGCAGATCAGTTTGTGTTTCGTTCGCCACAAAGTCGTCCTGCTCTTTGGGGTGGAAGTGAGGAGGCCGCAGCCTCCAAACCACAGAAATGAGAAGTAACTGGGAAAAAACTGTCGAAGATTGCGGCTCTGGAAATCCTTAAAGAACGCTTCGGGTGGTGCATCGAGTTCAGGATCGTGCCGTGCCAAAGCGATATTTCACTGTCGCTGTAGGAGTTTGGAAGTTACATAACGTCTGCGACTCCTTGGAATCGAGTTGTTTCTCCTGTCTGTTACACAAAAACATGAAAAGTAACATAAAGAAATTGGCTCGATATTAATATTCAGTTATTTGCTTTAAAACATCCATAAAATGTTGTTTTTTATTTTTATAACCATTGCACAGATTTCTTTTCTCTAATATGTTGCCTGATTTTACATATTGGTATCATGAGTAAATATATATATATATTATATATATAAACAATTAAGTATGTTAATTTTAAACTGTTAAATAATGTTAAAGCATTACTCACTAACTACTATGAATAATTCAGTAACTACAGCTCCCGTTGTTCCTCAGACTTTTAATCATTAATTAATGTTTAATATCTTCGTAATGCCCAGTAAACTAATAAATTGGCCGGGGAACATCGCTACACCTTTACGTTTATTGAACATGCCACAATCTATGAATATTTATTAATATGCAATTTTAAAATGTCCTCATGTCCTCCTCCTCCTCCTCCTCCTGCCAAACTGAATAGCAAGCTTCAGTTCGGGATTCAGTTCCATAACAGGTCAATTTAACTGGCTAGTTTAACTTGTGTGTTTAGCATCTGTGATTGAAGGTTTTCATGTCATAATCCGACTCACCTACAGGAAGTGAATCAGACATGACATGTATTTGAGTTGCAGCGTTTTTATTGAATTATTGAATTATTTATTTATTTATTTAGTTAGTTAGTTAGTTAGTTCTTCTATTTTTTTGTTAAAAAACTGATCAACTGAGCCAAAGTACAGAGCCGTAGTACTGGAAAAAAAGCAGGAATTATAGCGACTTAGAACAAAGAATAAAAAAGAAAACATTAGCCCTGGGTGTAATTGATGGGTGAAATTATTATTATTTTTTATTTCTGTAAGAATTATTTATTTAGTGCAGGATTTGTGTTCTCTATGCTCGGGTGATTTTTATCATTTTGTCATAAAAACACTTGTTTTTGTTTTTAACCAATAAATCGATTTTTTGAGGATATTTTCAGGTCTATATGCTGAACAGCCAATGTTTGTTTATTTAATTATAAAATGAGAATTTAAAACAAACCAAACAAACCAACATTATACATTCACACTTGACATGTGCTTTATAAAAATATTTTTAAAAAATTAGTTTGAAGTTTTTTAAGGGTTTTAATGATCTATTCATTGTATATAAGCAGAGAAACCAAGTGAAGCTAAATTTTTTTTTTAATTTTCTATTCAACGGAACTGTAAATAAACCCCTGGACTCCATGATGTAGTTTAGCAGAAAAGTCTTTTTTGTACGCTTTAGATGCCTTTTTCTCTGGCTGTAAATAAAAGAAAACTTGCTCGGCTGTAGTCTGTAAAGTGCTAATAGAGTCCAAAACAAACGTATATGCTCTCTCTCTCTCTCTGAACATATCTGACAATGTTTATTATTTCTCAGCTGGTCACGGAGAAGATCGTGTCGTAGTTTTGTGAACACGACTCGGGTGAACGTTCCCGCGTTCGGGACTGATCAAAGGGTATCTTCAGTATGACATATGGATCAGTGGACACTAATGAGCGAGCCGTGGCCAGCTGAATCTCCAAGGCAACAAAGAGCCTGGGACATCTGGAGAGAGAGAGAGAGAGAGAGAGAGAGAGACACACACACATGATCACACACACACACACACACACACACACACACACACACACACACACACACACACACACACGCACTCCTGGGAAGGTTCGGGGGCTGAGGGGAGTGACGAGTGCGTCACTCTCGGCGTGTGTGTGTGTGTGTGTGTGTGTGTGAGTGTAGGTGGGCATGTGAGGCCTGAAAATGTAAATGTTCTTATTAAAACCCTTTTCCACTAGACACGATGGTGCAGTTACACAAACAAACGATTAAAAACAAACATTTTCAATGATATTACGACACCCACATGAGCCGTACCATACTGTACACAAGTTCCCATACTGTACCTCTGTTTACTTGACTTTACTCATCGAACATAAACGCCGTAGAGTCATCCTGTCTGAGTTTCTTTCCGTTTCATAAATGCCGGTTCTCTCTCACTCTCAAGTAAGCAGGTTCCATCGTAAACCCATTCAAGCATTATGATTAAATCTGTTATAAACATATTTGTGTTATGTAATAAATACAGACATGACAGACTGTAGTAAACGTGTACTGATATCATCAATGACTATCTAACAAATGCACCATCATTGTTAAATATGGAATAGGGCTGGAGGATATGGGCCAAACATCGTATCTCTGTATTTTTTAGGCATGATATATATATATATATATATACACACACACACACACACACTGTCTCTCATCATTTTCTACAATGCAGGCGAAGTCAAAGCCACGTGTGAGTGAGATGTTGCAAACACGTTCGTTAAAACGGACGGCGCTCAAAATAAAATGCAAAGACGGGGTTTCGTTTCCTGTTTGCAACATGCTGCGACATCTATGCACAATAAAGTTGTTATTAATTAAACATACAATTGAAACTAATCAAAATAAGATTACGTTAAATAAAAAAAAACAAGTCTGTGTTCTTCTCAAAAACAATAACAGATTGGTCTGAACGGCGTTCAACACAACAACAAAAATGAAGTGGCAAAGTAGTTAACACTTCTGCAAATACATATTTAATTACTCAGAGTGCGTGAAATGCTATCGCCTTGGTTCATTTGCGTGTTATGTATACAGCACATAATATAAAAAAGTTGTATCAAAGACCATATGTGACTATCATTTATTTATTTATTTGTTTGTTTGTTTGTTATTGTCTGACATCTTTATGTATAGCCATACACTAACTTTTATCTAAAGTTTTATCTCAGCTTGGGGATGCAGTATGGAGACATGCAGCCAACCTTTGTTAACTCATTGGTCAGAGCATTTAACACAGATATTAAGGAGGTCTCGGCATCTCAAAATGTAGGAATATACAGTATATATACAGTATATATATATATATATATAGGAGTGCACCAAGGTTTGAAGAACATTTTACACACCATAGTTTTGTCCTTGTTAAAATCTATTTAGTTTTTACGTATAAATGTTATGCTATCGGTTTGGGCTCGGATATTTTAACAAGGCAGCACAAGTTGTAAACAGCAGGTTTGTGCGCAGAGAGAAACCAGGGCTGTGCAGAGCGTGAGAGAGGGTGGCTTGGCTTCACAGGAGCAACGGATCATATGTAAAGCAACATCAGTTATAAATGGTATTGTCTCATATCATATTTCAAATGTAGTATCTTTATACAGCACCATGCAAAAGTCTCATGCATCAGATGTCTTGTTTTTTATTTAAAAAATTTTTTATACATGATTATTTTATGACTTCATTATTAAGTCTGTACCAACATTTCCAAACATTAGCATTGCTGGAAAAAAAAACTGTAATCTTACAGGAAAATATCTGTAGGCCAGAAATGAAAGCAAGTAAATTAGGTAAAAAAAAAAAAATTTTTTTTTTTATTTAAAAAGGGTTTTGTGACAAACTTGTCAGAAGTACTGCGGCTGGTTCTGCAGGATGTTCAGTAAAACTAAGCAGCTCATTTCCTTGAAAAAAAAAAAAAACTGCACAAATTATACCTAGGACTATATTTTAAGTATTGACTTTGTTTTCTTTAAATGAGACTTAACTGCTTTTTATGGCATTTTTTAAAAACATAGTTTAAACATTTTTTTTTAACATTTCTTTGCTCCACAGCAGTTATTTGTGTTGCATCTTAAATATGGAATCTTTTCCTTAATCTGTCTTAATATGGAATAAGCATAGAATCTGTGTTGTTGTTACATAACAACTGCACGACCAGAGAGATTAAAATAAATAAAGTATAAATCTGTTAGTTAGAAATACATGATTATAATTATTATTGCAGAAACCGAATAAAATGGTGCTCCATGCGCTGTATAAACCTGATCTCAGAAAAGTGCTGCATCTCAAAAGAAATCCCAGAACATCCCGGTATGGTCTGACCTCAAAACGACGAGACAGCAGCGTAAATATTTATCAGACTGTGTGTTTTGTCTGATTGTTGGTTAGTATCACTGCCTGGATGCAGTAGATGCTCTTATCTGTTGTGTTCCAGACAAGAACTGGACAGAAGGCTCTCTAGAGCAGATGCTAACGGCTAGTCTGGCAATGCTACATTCCTGCGCATTTGTAAGTTGTGAGCAGTTTGTTTACGTACGTATACACTCATTAAACTAAACCAGACGTCCATTATCTCAAACTTGAAATCATATTGTTCTCTAAGGTAAGTAATGAGGAAATTTAATAAACATCCTAATTAGGCCTGAACTGCATAAACCTCAACTTTTGTAGTATTAATGGTAACAGATACAGTTTGAAAAGGTTTCTTCATTCATACGTTTCATGGTAAAATAAGTAATAAATGAAAAAAAAAAGATTACAGTTGATATAAATGATAGATTTAATTTTAAAATATGTCACAAATTTTTTTTTTGTATTTTTTTGGCAAAATTTTTTCTGTCAACAGCCCACATGGATTATGTCTTTGTACATGCAAATTTTTGAATTTGTGAAGTAAACTTTTTTTTTTTAATTATTTTTTTTACGTGGCGTTAAAACATCATTAACAGTAAGAGTTATGGTTATTATTTATTAGCAAGTTAACAAAAGTTTTAAGCACCCCTCCCCCCAAAATGTTTTTTTTTAAATAAATAAATAAAATAAATAAATAAATAAAAACTTAGTACATCAACGGGTTATTTAGGAAAATATATGTTTAGTTTAACTGATAAATTTATTACAAAAAAAGGTTTGCTGCAGTCAAGGTTAAATAAGTAAAAGAATGTCATGACTAACTATCTGAGTAGTAACTGAGTATCGATATCGATATATGGTTGATATAGGTATAAGATATAGTTACTTACTTTAAATTATCATTAACTGATTAGTGTGAGAGCTACAAATGTAATAATCTATTAATACAGTATTAATTATATGTGTAATAAACCAAGTATTATTATGTCTTTTTTATAGAATAAATATGATGTGTTCATTAGTTCTACCTTTATTTATATTGATGTACTAATATTAAATCAGTGTATTATTATTATTATTATTATTATTATTATTATTATTATTATTATTATTATTACCATGAGAAACTTAATAAACCTCTTTTGATCAGGGTTAGCTGTGTAATAAATATTAGAGTTGGGGTTAGATATGTAATAAACATGTTAGTGCTAGAGTTTGATGTGCAATAAACATAGCCACCAGCCACTTTATTAGGTACACCTGTTCAGCAGTTCACTTTAATCACATACACATATACACTATACATTTATAATGTATGTCTTTTCATGAGCAACCATCTGTAGGGTTTACAGAGAGGAGTTTGTAAGTATCCAGTTAGGGCAGTTCTCAGGGTGACAAAACCTTACTGATGCCAGAGGTCAGAGGAGAAGTTGATAGAACGGCCAATGTATGTCGAAGAGCATCTCTGACCACACCGGGTGCCGCTCCTGTCAGCAAAGACCAGGAAACTGAAGGTACAGTTCACGTGGGCTCGCCAAAACTGGACAAGAGAAGATTGGAAAACGCTGCCTGGGAAGATTCTGAGTCTCGATATCTGCTGTGACACTCGGATGGCAGAGTCAAGTTTTAGCATAGACAACATGAAAGCATGGATCCATCCCGTCTTGTATTAACGGTCGCTGGTGGTGGCGGTGTAATGGTGTGGGGAAGACTTTTTTTTTTGCAACTTTGGACCCTGAAATTCCAACTGCGCATGGTTTTAATGTCACATGCCACATAAATGCCACATTTAAATGCTCACTGATTATTGTTGCTGACCGTGTCTATCCCTTTATGATCCCAGGATAACGCTCACGTCACAAAGCTAAAAGCATCTCAAACTGGTTTCTTGAACATGACACTGAGGTCACTGCACTCACACAGCCTCCAGATCTCAGTCCAGTAGAGCAGCTTTGGGACGTGGTGGAACGAGAGATTCGCATCGTGGACGTGCAGCTGACTGGATGATGCCGCCATGTCAATCTGTACAGTCGCATCATCTGAAGATTTAAGGCAGTTCTAAAGGCAAAAAGCGGGGTCCAAACCAGTACAATGTCAGGGTTAAAGGTGTAATAAACATGTTATGGCTGGGGATAGATGTGTAATAAACATATTAGTAACAGGGTCGTATGGGTAAAGAACAAAGTTACGACACAGAATGATGTTGGTGTCTGTTCGCTATCGTAGGTTTCTTCACTATAAACACCAGAGTGTACCACTGTAAGACAAGCATAAACTCAAATTAATTAATTATATCGATAAGGGAGCGACTATATCAATAACTGACGCAGCTATAAAAAAAAAATCTCAAAAAAGAAGGGTGCAACGGGAAAGAGGTGTGAGACACGGAGAGAGAGAGAGAGAGAGAGAGAGAGAGAGAGAGGATGGAAAATCCACCGGGAGGGGCGCCTAATTGGCAGGAGGGGGTGTTTTTTCCACTGCCAGGGAAAGAACGGCTAAATCAAATTAATTAGCTTCTTCATCTGACGGCCTCGAATCAGGCGTGCTGTACCAGGCATGCTGAGAGAGAGAGAGCGAGAGAGAGAGAGAGAGAGGACAGCTTGTTCGTGTGTGAGACTGGATTGGGGTGAGGCGTGAACGCCTTGTTTTCAGTGCAGACTGTTCAGACGAGCGAGTGAGTCACGACGGGCGGGAGGTGAACAGCAGATAAGACTGAAGGTTATGAGGAAGATGAGAGAAAGAAGCGCTAACGCGTACAAGGCCAGAACGGCTCGCTTTATTCGACAGCGAAGCGTTCGACGCATGTATTTGCTTTTAATCCGCTGTACGGTTTTCAGTGCATCATCAGCAGGCTCAGGCTTTCCTTCCTGTCATGCCTCTTTAAATAGATCCCTCTCCCAGAATTGCCGAGAGAAAAACAGCATGAACTGCCATGCAGGGAGGGGAAGGAACGGGAAAGGGGGGTTAGAGAGAAAGAGAGAGTGAGAGAGAGAGTAAAGGAAATAGGAAGACAGCAAGAGACAGACAGATAGACAGAGAGAGAGAGACAGAGAAAAAGACAGAAAGAAGGAGGCAGATGGTCATGGCCGTATGGCAGCGAGCCAGTGAAGAGCAGCACAAACGGACAAGAGCTAAAGAACTGAGGGGGCAGTGATAGGTGGGCAAGAGACAGACACGGACACGGTGCATGTTTACGGTGGGGGCGTGATGACAGTACTGAGATGAAAAAAAAAAAACAGACGGAGAGATGCCAGGATGGACAACGCCTTCTGGAACAGCGTAAAAACTTTTTATAGATGAACCTCTACTCGGTACAATGAAAAATGTGTGCGGACTTTCACAACCCTTTATATGCACCAGAATGTATACTGTACATATCTTAACTCAAGTTGTTCACACATATACACACACACACACACAGTTTTTTCCCCCGTAAACCTCTAAATATCATAAAGTGCATTAATCATGCAAAGGGAAAACAAAAATTTTATATACAGTCCTATGCAAAGGTCATAGGCACATTTGTTTAATTGGCAAACTTTGCTATAGATTTTTTTATTTTTAATTTTATGATGTCATTATTGAGTTAGTACAAAAACATTTCTGAAAGCATCAGTGTTCTACCACAAAATTAAAAGTTACAGAAAAACTATTTGTTTGCTAGAAAAGTAAGCAGCGTATTAATGTTATGTAAGTGACCACTTTGTAGACAAAAAAAGAAAAAAAGAAAAATGGAAGTTGCCGATTTTTGCATGCCAAAAAGAAACAGGTGCAACAGTCGAAGTCCTCAGAAAAACTGCGAGTGGTTCTAAAGGATGCTAATAGTAGCTATTTTCCTTATAAAACTCCACAAAATGTACCTGAAACTAAGGGCTCCTCAAAGCATCATCACATCAAAGGCTGACTTTGTTGCATTAATTACCGTTTACTGTGCTTTATAGGTCTTCCCGACGTCTTCCCTTTAAACGAGGTCAGCTGATCCCGCTGCGTCACCAGGATTCCCCTCACGATTTAAAGGCGGAGTTCCATGAGAGTATAATGCAGAACCAAAACACCAAACCTGTGTGTGTGTGTGTGTGTGTGTGTGTGTGTGTGTGTTTTTTTTACAAGCTTTACATTGTATATTTGTGTCAAAGGGGTATAAGACTCATTGTTGGACTTACAAATGAATCCGACTTACAAACGTGCTCCCGGAATGGAATTCGTTCGTAAGTCGGGGACGTAATGTACAACTTTTCTGACAAACTTCTTCTTGTTTGAAGACACTGATCAAGTTTAATAGTGATCAGGTGCTAATTAACAGAAGCAGAGAGGAGAAATTACAATGTACGCAACACTTATAGTGACATCAAGATATTTTTGAACTGAATGGCTTTCAAATTCCAATTTTTTTCAAAAACAAAAACAAAACAGTTGGAAGAATGAAGAATATGGAATCCTCATGTTATAACCCATGTACAGATGTGGTCTCTTCAGCATCTGTTTTGTCAAATCTAACAATAACAGCAACATTAATGCTTGATTTCAGCTCTTACACAAATTTTATCCCAATTTGAGCCTTAAGGCACATAAACGTACTATCTGCAAATTAGTGAATCCTACTTCTAATGTTAAGTAATATTTGATTCTTGGTAACATGAAGAGAGAATAAAGAGGAGCTGGTGAGGGAACGACTGATTAGAGCTGCTATAACATAAGTGAGAACAGGAATTGACTTGTTTCATGGAGGTTCCCACGACATGTAGCTATAAAAAGATACAAATGACAAAACTTAGAACACTTAGAACATATGCTGTAAATAAAAAGTGTTAAGTCAGCAGTTTTCCCCATGATTGCGGTTGCGTGTACTGAAGTAGACCTAGAGATATACAGTATTTATACCGTATGAAGAGTAATTTACTCAAACTCAAAGTAAAAAAATTAATAATCTGAGTGTTTTAATTTCCCTGAGTTATCAACTAATTTAAAACCAAAGAAAAGGCTTGTAATATTTTGTTTCATATGCAATAAATAGAGAATATATTAGAGTTTCACATTTTTAATTAAATAAACTTTTCTGCAGTAATTAAATTTTTTGGGTATATTACTGTTTTGATATAAAATTTTAAAGATCTAATTAAAAAGTATTAATATATTTAAATGTATAAAATGCAGTTCATAAAGTAACAAACAGATCTAAGAACCTTTATTATTTTATTATTTAAATTCTTTTCCCTGGTGCCGTCTAAGAGATGAAACCAAACAGGACAGTGCATTTTAGATTTTTTATTTTATTATTTTTTTATAAAGTACTATGCAAAATTTCTTAGGCTGGTGGAAGGCACCTCTCTTAAGTCTCAGGTGCATTTCATATAACTTTTAGAGGAAATTAAGAGGTATTTTTAAGGCTCTTTTGAGCTATGTTCACATTACAATCCAAATTACCTGATTTAATTTTTTTTTTTTAAGTCAGATTGGATTTGCATGTCATGACGATTCACATTCATAATCATAAGTGACGGTAATGTGGACGCGCACATTGCTGCGTCTTTGCTCACGCCATCTGGGTTATAACACGTCATGTTTGCGTGTCCGCTCATTCATTTCAAACAATGGATGCAATTTTAGCAAAAATATACCTGGGGTTTTACTCTGGAGGACGGCGAGCTGTTAGTCGAATGGATTTGTTGAGGTCCAGATAAAGGTAGAAAGCCAGACGCCTCACTTCAGCTGTTTTAGCAGCTGTTCCTAGCACTGCTGTGTAATCGCCGCACCGCCGGTGCTGACTGATGACATCAGCGAGCGCCTCACGCGTGCGCAGAGAGAAAAAGTCATATGACTTCGCTCTCATTCAGGTCACATGACCACATATCGGAAATACAGTATATTCACTCTAGGACAACAAAAGTGACTCTGAAAAACGCCAGATTTGTGCGATTAGACGGCCATAAAAAAATATATATATATAATAATAATAATAAAACATCAGATCCGTGTCCCTATCAGGTCGAGTCACTTCAGGCTGGTGATGTGAACGACTGCGTTGGAGAACCTGCTGCGGTTCTGTAACTTCTCTAGACTGTTTTTGCAGTGAATTCCTGACAGCCTGCCTGTTTTTTGGCCTGAACTGTGGTCTGTTATGTAATATGTTACTTTCTGTACTGGCAAACAACACTTTAGTGTCATATTTGTGGTTTGTAAAAAAAGAATTAGAAAGTTTGTAAATCTAAAAATGGCACAAAAATGCCCTAAACAAGCAATACTAAATTAGCACTTGAAAGCATCTTGTGGTTCGGAGGATGTTTGCTGAGAAGCGCATTACAGTATCAAAAATAACAATTTAATACAAACAAAAAGTAGAGAAAATGTAATTAATCATCCGAATCCGTGACGCCATCCGGTTCAACATGGAAACCAGTCGTATAAGTTGAGCGTATAGCTGGAGAAAATAATTGCTCTTTCTTTGACTTATGAAATGAATGAACATCTGAAAGCTGTAATTATAGAAGAAATCCTCAGCGCACGCAGGAGGAACTGAACGCCGATGATTAAAAGTAAACATGTCGGATAGCGATGAAAAGCTCAGCGGATTACGGGTTAAACCACACGTTTCTCTTTCCCCCCTAGTGGCCGTCTTCATGTTCTGGGCTTGCGCGCACACACACACACACACACACACACACACACACACACACACACACACACACGCCATGCTGCTAGTGACATCACTAGGGGACATGCAGTTCCTGCAGGAAGAGCTTGTACTTTTCTTGTAACTGCAGCACACTGTTCTCAGAAATCCACCAAAACAATCCAGACCGCATATTTCACCTTTTTTTCTGTCTCTCTCTCTCTCTCACTATTTTTTTTAATTCAGTTCCTAATCAGCTGTGTTACTGTAAATGTTGGGATCCTAACCTAAAACATAATGTTCTCAAAAACGGAAGCCAGTTTAAAGGTCATTGAAATTGTCAGGCTTTTGTTAAAACTGGAACTTAAATTATTTTATTTATTTTTCAGAATCTGAACCACAACCGCTGGTACAAAATAAATATGATATACTTATATGAGAAGTACAGTTTAGTGACCGCTGACGTTTTAGCCATGCTAGTGAGTTAATCTGTGAATCACTAACCAGAGTTCGAACTCTCGGCGCCTCCCCTGCTCCTGTTCTACACCTCAGAGCGAAACTCATTATGAAATCAACCAAAATGATAAATTACACTTCAAACAAACATGCACTGACTGCTTTCTGTTTTCAGTATAGATCTTATTCAAGCAGGTTCTGATAAATCAGCTTTCTTGACATTATTCATTCACATTAAGCGAGTAAATAGAGTGTGAGCATCAAGTCCTTCCCTAATTATGTACAATAATATCATTAAAACTGTCTTATGTAGAAAAATCAATGTTATGGCTTAAAATAGAGAAACAAGTAAGATGGATTATTCCCTGTTTGTATCTAGCATATGGTTTGTGTAATATACAGCCTGTATGCTGTAAAAAAAACACATCTGATTCTTTCACATGATTCATTTATTCCCACATCTGATTCGTTCATCAGATTTATTCACATGATTTATTTTCACATGTGATTCTTACTCTGATTCATTTTTCTCATCTGCTGTGAAATTCATAAATTTAATACACAATTCTTTCACACTATTTACTTACTTACTTTCGCTTTTGATTTCTGCAGTAGCTCAGTGTTCAAAGACGGTGGACGTCTGCTTTCTACGTTATTTGTTTACATCCCAGAGCAAGGCTGTTGGGGTCCAGAGCAAGACTCTCAATCGCTCAGTGCAAGCTGCTCCGCATAAGGGCCTCTGTCAAATACCATCAATACATTCACTTGTTTTACACATCTTTCATATTTCACATATAAGATGTGATTCTTTCAAATTACAATTTTTTAATATAAATTTTTAAATAATAAAATAATAATACATCCTTCCGTCATAAAAATCATGATCAGTGATTGGATATTGGGAAAAATTATGACCAGTTATTAAATACATCGAATAACGGTGACCAGTGACTGGGTACTATGCGTAGTAATGGTGACCAGTTTAACTTTTATTTTAAACCCACACAGATTGCAGTTTTCAAGTTAGATCCTTACAAGCTGAACTTTATTCTCAAAAGTCATCACTATAGTTAGGAACTGATCACAGGGTACATGCGAAAGTGTCACAGGGTAAACTTCCTTTTCCTGTGTGCGTGTGTGTGAGAGAGCGAGAGGTGTGTGTTTACAAGACCGGCTCTTCTAATAGCCCCAGGGAACATCTTCACTTGCAAGATTGTGTGAAAGATATTGGCAGTGTTTGTGCACACGTACATTGATGCACCCTATAAACTACTGTCATTTATTTAAAAAAAAAAAAAAAACCATTACAGTATGTCCTGATATATCTGTAAGTTAACAGTCAACTTGCAACAACACCATTGTCTTCATATTTGGTATATATTTAATTAGAACTATGTTATTAAAAATATATATGATTAATGAAATTATCCAAAAAGGTTACAAATTCATGTCTTTGTTGTGTTTAACAAATTAGGTCCATAAACTGAAACTTCTAACAACAATTTTCAGCAGTCAGAAGAGGACGTCCTCTTATTCTCCGATTTCACACCATTTATTTCATATATTATATAAAACAAAAATTCTGTTTGTGGCCTTGTGCATTGGCGCAGGTAAGTTCAGTCTCACGTGTTCCAGTAGGCAGCGACATCATCTTTTATGCCATACTATGAGTGTGTCCCAGTTGCAACAGCAGCAATCAATTTTTTTCCTCACTTTATATTCCTAAATCTAAATTAACTCATAAAAAAATCTCTTATTTCTTGCATAATTTTATTAAATTTTAATTCTTATGCATACAATATAATCATTTACACATTGCACTAGTTATACTTAGATTTTATGCTTATAACGCAAAAGCAATAGTCACTTATTCATTCCTTTAGCAGGTGTTTATTTAAAACAAGAGAATAGACACAAGTAAATACTCTAGTTGCATTGCACGATATATCGATAATTTTTTAAAAAGTGTATCATGGTATGAGAATTTCAAAAACATTGGTCATACAAGCATTTTGAAATACTCTATGCTTGTCCTATGTGCATGCCTACAGTGCATGTCCTGACTAACAGGGATCTGTCTTTTTAAGCACAACACTGACCTTAGTGACCTTAATGTGTGACGTCACGGGGAGGGGGGGGATGGGGGAACCTGACCGAGTTCGTAATATGAGCCGCAACGAAGCGTTAAGTGAGTGAGAAAAAGCAGAGTACTTTTGCTTTTCATTCAGAGACTAGACCTGAAAAGATGGCAAGAGAAATAAATGCAGTCTGATGTGAAATACTGAGATATTTTCGTTTTATAGTGGGCTTAAACATAAAAAAATAAAATAAAATAAAAAACAGAGGCTAAATGCAGCCTAAATTCGGACATACACCGTACATGAGATTCTCTCTTCTCCTTCTTACCATGTGAACCTCAAAAAGAACAAAATGTTCCAATACAGCTGTTTTTTCCCCCCTTCATCTTCATTTCCTCAAACCAAGCATCAGGTTTTGTTTACAGATTAAATCATGTCTGAGTTTAGGGCGAGATTAAAACAGTCATTTTGTTTTAAAAAAATTATTAATCTGTGTAATAAGTGCCATGTTTCTACACAATCGTTAACCAGTGTTCATTTTAATAAGTCGTCTGTCAGTTCGTGATAACTTCCTGTTTCACATGCGTCGTGTCTCACAGCTTTCCAAGCGCAGACAGTTAAAAATTAAGCCACTAAAACAAACACTTCTAATCCAATCCACATTAATCCTACAAATGTTACAGAATTTCCTGATCTCCGAATCTTCATTCAATCCCTGAGTAAACAGCACCATCATGTTTACTCATGTTCTTGTACAACAAGGATGTTTAAGTTTACGCTTATCTCCAAACCACATTAAAAGTCGTACCATGACAGGCCTGGACTGAATAACCCCAGCAGTAGCGGCTGAGCTCCAGCAGAGGAGGCTCTGAGGTTGTGTAACAGAATTCCGCTGTCTGCCACACGGTGGCGCTCTTAAACCTAACTGGCTCCATGTGAGGGCAGGATTAACATCACGCTGGTAATATAAGCAGGAGAAAAGAGTACACACAGGGCAGAAGTGTGCTGTAAAGGCGAGCATTTATTCTGAGATTAAGTGAACATGGTTTGAAAATACACACAGATATGAAATCAGTTGCACTAAAGAGAGACGTCTAATTATTGTTAATTTTATACATCTCCTAAGTTAACAAACCATCTCTGGATACAGCAACTAAAATAAAACCTAGCAGGTTACAATACTTTGAACAGTCAAGTATTTGCTTTAAAAAGATCAACGCTATACTGAGACAAGTAAGCTTGGAGGTGAGTGTACAAAACTCAAGTCATTACACGCCCATGTAAAGTACCTAAACTCCAACATAACCTGATTAAGCGAACTGTCTAGCTTTATTTCTCCCCCTCCCTTGTACTGTCATTTACTTTACATAATTACATCTAAAATGTGGAAATATCCAAATGAGAGAGTTTTTAACATATTTGAGCTTGAGGCCAATTTGATAATGTTTTGACATTATTATGATATTATTTCAGGATTGGATAAGAAGCTGACCAATTCTTTTTCACTGTCTACAATCAGAATTCAATCTATATAATACATACATTTATTATTACAGTCCACTTGTTTGTTTTTAGCCCATAATCAAGTTTGACACTCTAGTTCTCCTTGTGAAATTTTTTATGTCCTTCTGCGATGAACCTCTCATCCTGTTCCTCTGAATTTATCCTGAATACCACCACACCAACTTTGCGTCCAAATGAAACCTTCAGCTGTGTTTAATACACTTCCCGTCGGAGCACCTAACTTGGACACCTCGCAGAGGACCACAACAATGCGAATGACAACTAAACTACAAAGCTAAGCTATGCTGCCGAATTCACAATATGACGAGAGGAGTGAAGGATTTCACAGCGAAGTCATTCTTCATAATACTTCTTTAAACTAAAGGAACCATTCAGAGATGTTTGTGTTGTTTTTTTAGGTTACTTAAACAAGAACGTTCAAATGACAGTACCACACAAATTTAACACATTTTTATAATGTTGATTAATTTTAAGACTAGATCACGCTAACTGTATTGTCTGGAGTTTTCTTTTTTTGTGTGTGCACATTTTCCCACATCACTTATCTGAGAAAGCGCTGTAAATCAGTCGACTGCCTCGATCAGGTGTTTTAAGAGTAGGGAAACTGCAAAAAACTTGCATGTTCAGCATGTTCTCCATAACCAGCTGTGCAGTGACAAGGCAGGACACTGAGAACATTTATTTTTTAAAGCAGAACTGTAATTAATCTGGAGAATCTAGTAGTGAAATAATTTAGGACAACGACTGAAAGCTAAGATGTAAAATAAAGCGAAGTAACGCAATATCATATTGGCAGGGAAGCAGCGACTAGATATTTTTAAGCTTGATTTAAGGCACAATAAATAATCTCACTAACTTTCTTGATAGGATTTGTAATTTCAAGATTGGACAGCAATTTAAAGTCACTAGGTTGATCCCCAACATTAGTGCTCTGTAACTCTAAGTGCTATAACTTGTGTCATATCACACTTCACACTCATCTTGTTGTAATTAAAGAGAAATAAAAGCCAGAAGCGACCCTGAGCTTTTCTTGACAAAGGTCTTTACGATGAGGGTGAGAATCTTGGTGTCGTCATCCTTCAGGCTGGAGTTTTCTAACCCCGGTCCTGGAGAACCGGCTGTGCGGCACATTTTACAGGTTTTCTAAAACAGGACACTAAAACAGGAACCTGTAACGGGGATGGACTGGATATTCAAAAATGCTGACATTTCTTGACTATAAAATATGGACACGTGATGCAAGATGCGTGTCTTACTGTTTGATATGTCCAGGACCTGATTAATAACACATTCATCAATTTCTGAGATTTCCCTGCTGTGAGATGATGGCTGTGATCCAACCACTGATCACCACCATTCATTTAAACAACTGATGACGTAAAAGAGATACGTGCTGCTCAGTAAAAACATAGAATTTAACTTTTATCTGAAGTTAGTTTGCATTGTTTAAATGATGGTCTCGGTTTTTAAATGAGTGAGAAAACTAATACTATAAGGAACAGGCTACATTTAATTGCTCACGTTTAATTCAGTTGTAAAGCTTTTGAATAAAACTTTCAAGTTAGGCCTCAATTTCAGGGTATTAAAATTGCAGCAAAATATAATTGGGACAAATGTAATATAGATCAGGATATTTATATAATAGTGACACTTACAGAATCGCAGTGATAAAGCATCAATAATAACGGTTTACTTTGCAACAACTCGCCATAAATGACGTTTTTTGGTTCTGTATACAACAAATGCATAAAAAATTTTATTCTTTCTTTAGAAAATTCATTTCAATCTACTCTCTACTATTTTCATAAAATCTTCCTTCTTTCACCTACCCTCATTTGTACCTCAGTAAATCAATGAAACGAATGAATCAAGTAACATGCAAATTATCACGTCCATGATGATGACCCGATGACTTCTAGCCACTTTCTCAGAGTACTTTAGCTTCAGGTCTTAAAATGGAAAAAATAAACAAACAAATCTGTCAATATCAAAGCAGAATATTTACACAATCGTGATACATACAGAATAGCAAAATATACATCAAATCACCACGGAGATATTATAATACTGCATCCATAATAACCGTTGACAACAACTCACCACTAATGCAAACTGTTTCTATATTTTTATTCTATAGCCTCCCAAATTTTTGTCTTAAGAACTGAAATTTGCTTTGGCACACAAAGCATTTTCGGCATACAAGTGACTGAATCAAGCCGAACACCAGCTAAATTGCACGGACGTCCGGGATTCGTTCAAAAGGAGCCAAGAGGAATCATAAATTAAGGTAAAGTGAGGTTTGACGCCTATTTCGGATATTATTTATTTACTTGTCATTTCAAGTTTTTATCATTTTATAAGCAAAATATGATTAGCATTTTCATTATTTCCTAGGGCGAAAAGCTGTTTCTTGATACAAAATTTCACCTTACGAACTCACCACGAAATGGATTAAATTCATATGTCACGGTACTATTCTATAATAAAAGCATAAAAAAGGTGAATTTCTGCTTTAGAAAATAAACGATGCAAAAATTCCAATCTATTCTCTACTATTCTTTTTCTGTAAAACTGTTCTGAAAACAACCTTCCTCCTTTCATGTACTCTTCTGTAAACTGATACACCGACGATCACACCGAATTGATTAGCTCACAAATTATCATGTCCATGACGATATCATGTCTACTTTCTCTAACTACTTTACCCCCTTTTACCTAAAAAGACCTGGCAGCACTAAGAAGACCTCTCTAAGCTGACTTTACTGGTGAGGCAGATAATCTGATCCTGCCTCCGTGGCACGACTGGAATGCGTTCTGTTTTTTCCTCCCTGTTCAATATTGGTCTAAAATGACTTCTTTAGACGCTGGGAGAGAAAAAATATATATATAAATAAGGAAGGAGACCTGTTTAGCTG
Source organism: Clarias macrocephalus (assembly GCA_011419295.1). Taxonomy (NCBI): domain Eukaryota; kingdom Metazoa; phylum Chordata; class Actinopteri; order Siluriformes; family Clariidae; genus Clarias; species Clarias macrocephalus. The sequence goes on along the minus strand of JAAGKR010004390.1, from coordinate 20,260 downwards.
TACGAAACGACTCTGCCTGACTTCTCTCTTCCTTACGAAAACAACAACTGTAACAGAGCAGACTCCATTTTCATTACAGAGCCGCCATACTGACACCCTGACCACACACAGACACACTCCACAGCTCATTTATTTTTATTAGTTTTAAAACAATAATACACATCCAACAACCTCATGTCCATTAAACACATACACGTATATGTAAATAATCAGATATTAAAACATCCGGCAACTAAACTGAAACACACCCGTGTTACGTATGAGAGCTAATACAAAACAAAGCTTTTACTGTAAGCTGGTGAAGATGACTAGCTAACTAGCTTGCTAGCTAACAAACTAACTAAATACACAAATAACAAACCAATCAGACCGCCTGGTGTTTAATATATAAACCAGACATTAGCTTACAACTCGACCCAAATATGAATCTATTAAAATGTACGTGAATTCATCGTTTTAATGTCGTGTACAGCGCCCAGAGACAAACCGAAGGCTAGCATTTTAGCATTGTGGAACGATAGCTAGCTTAGCATCGCGCGCGTGCAAGAGAAAGATATCGGCAACGTCCACATTACGTTTAATATTTTAAGTATATTTATGACACAGATAAACTAATTATATTATAAACCCTTTTCTATCATAACAACGTGAATATCATTTACACTTCGGTGCGTATTTCATTAACGAAATAATCTCCATGGCAACCAATATTAGCTAGGTTTAACGTTAATACTACGTTAACTCAACACGGATTTGTTTTATTTTCTTAATACTTTTATTTTAACAGTAAAATGTGTACAATGTCTGGTTGATATGAGGTAATATAAATATTAAAATAGTATTTAAAGAATAAAGAGGGAACAAACAACAGGGGAAAAGGGAAATAAAATTAATAATCCACTTCACGGCTTTAAAGTATTTATTATATCGTCTACTGAATGAGAGAGGAGTTAAACGTATATTTTAAAACTTGAAACAGAAAAAATATATATATAAAAGGCATTTATTTTTGTTTCTTCTCCTCTTCGCTGTTGCTGTGGAGGAGACAGAGCTATGCTAAGCTACGAAGCTAACAACCACGGCGGCCATATTGTACATTAACCTTCTCACTCGAAGCAAGGCGACTTGTGGCTCAATAGTCCTGCATTTTATTTATTTTTTTTAAAGCAAAATCGACGTGGTTGATCAATTCAGTTTTAAAAACGTCGTGTAATGTAATTACCACCGAGATAAACACTAATATTTACAGTATTAAGGTCATTAGAGCACTAATGTGTTATCTAACGCACCTTTTTGTTTCAAATAACAGATTCATCATTTCTCTTTCACACTAAGATTTAAACCTATTATCATTACCGAAACATACTGTCTGAAAATGTTATCAAATATTTCTAAAAACAATCTTATCTAATAATATTAGCATTATCCGCTATATAGTATTGAGATTAAAACGCGGCCTACAAGGAAAAATGTCGAAAAAGTATGTATAAAATCCTAAAATACGTACCACCGATTTAAGCAATCGTTTCACAAAGACTAAACGATAAAAATTTAATATTTTTATGGAAAATATATTTTAAAATGTTGTTGGAACAAAGCTCCAGGCTTTCCGGGGGCTTTCCAACTCGGCATACCGAAATTCAGTGTCAGTTGTCCGGCCATTGCTTTAACTTGACTCCGAGGCTTCTTGCAATTTCCCATAAAATAATAGCAAATGTCTAAAAAATCTAACAAAACAGCGGTTATATATAAAAGTGTGCTAAATAAGAGTGTTAAAACATTTTTAGATCGTTTTTCATAAAATCTAAATAAACTACGTATGATTAAATCTTCGCTGGTTGAGGTAGGCCTTTCGCGCGAGCTTCTTTTCCAACACTCGTAGCTGGTCCAGGGCGAGACGAACGGAACAGTACGGTTTTTTTTACTTTTGCTTAGACGGGGAAAATAGCATTCGGCAAACATCGGCAATGTTCGTTAAAGAGGCGGGACTGTACGAGTGTCATTATAGATTGCTCCTATTGGTTAGCTCTTGCTACCTGTTACATATTTATTAGCATACCGACAAATCACATTTCATATAGATGAATATTTAAATCTATCACCACCCACACGGCTTACTGTTACGCTTTTTCTAAGTATAAACCAATAGTAAAGCTGGTTTTATGACGTCCCGCCTTATTCCGGTTAGGATTCGTTGAGTTAGAAAACGTGCGCATTGATTGGCTGTGCGTCATCTGTTATGAATAATTTATATTCAGAGTTCGTGTAGCCAATGAATGTTTAGGAGCGTAGAGTCATGGACGCGTTCGCCCCTGTGAAAGAGACTGGGGCAACCCGTAGCTATTGTTCAGTCTATATAACGCCGTGTGCGAGCAGTTTTCTTTCAGATGCGCTTAGAGCGCACCCGAGTTTAGATCAAGGGGAAGAAAGGGGCTAGTGGGATAGTTAAAGGAGTTAGATTATAAACATAAATAAACAGTCATCTTGAGTGGTTTGATTGGAAAGCGCCATCGGACACGTTCCGGTCACCTCTCGGTGCCAGGAAGAGGGTCTTGGTGGCGTTTCAGAGCCGTTCCCTCTGTGAAAAGCGGCGTGCCGAGGGGAGGACGCGTCTCTTTGAATAGACAGGATGCACGGACCGCCTTCCAGCGACAGCGCATGCCCACTGCGCCTCATCAAGAGAGTTCAGTTCGGCATCATCAGCCCAGATGAGCTTGTAGGTCTTTACCTTTGCGCTATAGGTTTTTCTCTTCATTCTTCATTTGGACAACGGCTTTGTTATACATAAATAAATAAAAAATCATAATCACTTTACATCATTTACTAGTAGGTTTAGTTTCGTCCGCGCGCGCCTGCCTGCCTTGTTTAGCGCTAGCTTAGCATTACTAGCTAACTCACGCGCCACTCAGTAACAGTTCGCGCACGTGCGGAAAGTTGAACAGAAATCTAGGGTACCAATAAAATCGACTTTTGCTGCTTTTACTATAGAGAATTAAATCAGCGTGTTTATACAAGTCTCTGTTTTTTCCACTCGGTTAACTCCCTAAGCTTGACATAATGTCATCTCTTTATTCCTGACAATAAAAAATGACACATGAAATCAAAAGCATGCCTTTTTTATTTTATTCTTCAAGCAGAAATGTTTGTTTACATGCACTTCATTTAATGTTAGCACTGATGATGCACAGTAAGCCATAGGAATATGTTCCATTTTAAAAGAAACATGTTTTGGGATCTGTTTATTTAATATGCACCCAGGTGTTGAATCTAATCTGATATTTTTGCAGCCCTGTGTACCAGACTTTACTGAAATGTAGCATACAGTAGTGTGGATATAAGGGTGAAGATTAAGTAATGTACAGTATTGAGTAACCTGCAAAGTGAGTGGCATGGCAGTCACGTGATAAAGGATGCATTCATTTGAAAAGTTTGAGATGCCAACATGGTTTGTGATAAATGCGTTTTTGTGTGCCAAAATAAATTTAAAAAATGCATGCATGTCTAATTTGAAGTGTTTTGAGGTGTGTTAGGAATATGTAAATGTGTGTATTGCACCGACAAGCAAACTGCATATAAATGTTTTGTTTTTTCTTTCACCAATATATATGAAATAAAGCACAATCTCGTATTTCCCCCTTTCTCAGAAACGGATGTCCGTCACTGAAGGGGGCATCAAGTACCCCGAGACAACAGAGGGAGGACGCCCCAAACTGGGCGGCCTCATGGACCCTCGACAGGGGGTCATCGAGAGGTCCGGGCGATGCCAGACGTGTGCAGGTGCGACGTGATTCTATTCGAAACCAGATGTGATGGTGTTGATCATAACTTACCTGATTGTAACAAAAATAAAATACCTGTCATGTTTTGTTTTTACGATGCAGGTAACATGACAGAATGCCCCGGTCACTTCGGTCACATCGAGCTGGCCAAGCCTGTCTTTCACGTCGGCTTCATCAATAAGATCATGAAAGTTCTCCGCTGTGTGTGTTTCTTTTGTTCCAAGCTTCTGGTCGATGCGGTGCGTGATTTAATGAAAAAATTATTACACTATTTAGAAATATGACGTTAATCTGCTCGGTGCAAGCTTGTGTGAATTTAACATAGTTAAAAACAGTCAGTATAAAATAACTCGTTTGTCCTTCCACAATACAGAACAACCCAAAGATCAAAGACATCCTGACGAAGTCGAAAGGTCAGCCTCAGAAGCGCCTGCTGCACGTCTACGACCTGTGTAAAGGTAAAAACATCTGTGAGGGTGGGGAAGAGATGGACAACAAGTTCGGAGTGGAGCAGCAGGAGAACGACGAGGACCTCACTAAAGAGAAGGTGAGCTCGAACACACCCGGCCGGACCAGCCCCGTTTGTTTAACCGCCTGTCTCATATTAAGGGTTCTTTTTATTTATTAAATTTAATGAATCAGGGTCATGGTGGATGTGGGCGGTACCAGCCCCGTATCAGGCGCTCAGGCCTGGAGCTGTACGCCGAGTGGAAACACGTGAATGAAGACTCCCAGGAGAAAAAGATCCTCCTCAGCCCCGAACGTGTGCACGAGATTTTCAAACGCATCTCAGATGAAGAGGATCATATCCTCGGGATGGATCCCAAGTTCTCCCGTCCCGAGTGGATGATCGTCACCGTGCTGCCGGTGCCGCCTCTCGCCGTCAGACCAGCCGTGGTCATGCAGGGCTCGGCAAGGAATCAGGTTAGTCTCGGAGAATAGTCTTATCGGTAGTCCGTAAGGTGTGTACGGTTATTTCACCACAGCGTTTCTCAGGTTTTATCCTAAAGAACGCTTATTGCAGTAGTTCAGTCTTTGGGTAGTATTTAATAATATTTTATCCACCGAGTAACAAAGAGCAAGAAGCTATTTCTCAGCTTCTACAAACACAACAAATGATAAAGATTAATTTAATTGTTAATATTAAGTTAATCAAAAAATAATTCATTTATTATTTGAGAAATTATTGTAAGCTAAAGACTATTAAAAATTTAATTTAGGGGTTGTAGGGGGGGAGGGGTAGTTATTTTCATTAATAATCTGTCCAGTGAGCTTAATTATACTCGTGCTGCTGTAACGTGACCATATTCGACACTTTAATTAACCCTTAGAGCTCAGAGCAGTTTGTTTTTTTTATTATTATTATTTTGTGTTATTGTGTTTTAATGATTATGTCAAGGCCATGATATTGTGTAATATATATTGACTTGGATTCCAGAACAACCGAGGCAATATGAAGATATTTTTTTTATTTTAACCAACTGTGCAAACATCAGTGCGTTAAAAACTCAGATTTTTAAATCCGTTAAAACTTTTAAGAATTGGTCACATGTACAAATTAAACCTTATTTACTGAATAAAAGTATAAGACACTTATTCTTCAACAAATACAATTAAAATTTGAAAGACTATAGCAAAACCAAAAATTCAATTTGGTATATGTTTTAATAGGAGGATATTAAATCTATGATCAGCCTTTTTTAAATTGTAAAACACATAGAGTCTTATTTATATTTTACAATTATAAACACTTATTCTTAAACATAATGAAACAACAAATTCTCTAAAGCAATTTCGTCTAGGCAGAATTTGACTAGATTTTTTTAATGAATTGTCAAACACAGATTCAACCTTGTTTACATTCTTGAACTTTATACTAAAAAGTAAAATCTAATTCTAACACACTCCTTTTTCCTTTTAAATGTCAAAGCCTGTTTAAGTTAAGATCTTTTTAGTCTTAGTATACATGTGAGCTCATCTTTGTGGTTCATTTTCACCACACAGTAACACAGATATGCACAGATAAAAAAAATTAATAATAATAAATAAAAAAAAAATGAACTTTTGCGGTTCTTCTTCAGGACGACTTGACGCACAAATTAGCTGACATCGTGAAAATCAACAACCAGCTTCGGCGGAACGAGCAGAGTGGTGCTGCCGCGCACGTCATTGCAGAAGACGTCAAGCTCCTGCAGTTCCACGTGGCCACCATGGTGGACAACGAGCTGCCCGGCCTGCCCAGAGTAAGATTTATTTAAAAACCGCTGTCAGACGGAGTGTAACATCAAACACAATATAATGTAGAAATATCTCAAAATGGATCCAAGCTTATTCAAATTATAACTTTTTAACTGTTCATTTCTCAATGAATCCGCTTGAAAATGAGAACTATAAAGACGACATGACTGTAAAATCATAAATGAAAATCCGTACCTTTCTTTCCAGGCGATGCAAAAATCTGGTCGTCCGCTCAAATCCATCAAACAGAGGCTGAAGGGGAAAGAAGGCAGAGTGCGAGGAAACCTGATGGGGAAGCGCGTGGACTTCTCGGCCCGAACCGTCATCACGCCCGATCCTAACTTACAGATCGACCAGGTGGGCGTTCCCCGCTCCATCGCTGCTAACATGACCTTCCCCGAGATCGTCACACCGTTTAACATCGACAGGTAACACAGACTTCCTGGGAAACGGTGTGTTTGATGTATGTATGACATTTTTTAGATTAGTTTGGCTTGAGTATAAAGTAAAATTATACTGAATCGCATTTAGGGAAACTTCACACATAACCAAAGTTCTTGTATCTGCATTTGATTTAACTCTAAATACAATTCCATAACTTGGCTCTGTACACATAATCTACAAGTGAGTCATGGGTGGGCATTTTTGTCAAATACATCTGCACTTGGTTTCACTCTGGTCCCCTTTTCAGACTCCAGGAGCTCGTGCGAAGAGGGAACAGTCAGTATCCCGGAGCCAAATACATCATCCGTGATAACGGAGACCGAATTGATCTTCGGTTCCACCCGAAACCAAGTGACCTTCACCTTCAGATCGGCTATAAGGTAAAGTACTGCAGCCTTCTAGCTTTAAAATTATTTTAATAACAATTATTTCAACATATTTAAGCTTTTTTTGTTTTTACTTTGTTTCATCAGGTGGAGAGACACATGTGCGACGGTGACATCGTCATCTTTAACAGACAGCCCACCTTGCACAAAATGTCTATGATGGGTCACAGGGTCCGAATCCTGCCTTGGTCTACGTTTCGACTCAACCTCAGGTATATCTAATTTACTTCACATTTTAGCGTTTAGTGAGCCATCTGCTGGCTGTGAAGTGAATTACAACATAAAAAGCACTTGAATTATTTCCAGCCCGTTGGTCTGGTCCCTGTAGTTTTGATATTGTATTTTATATATCCTATAGCTCTCATTGGTAATTAAAATTTATAGAAGGCCTCTTAAAAACTAGTTCTTGCACCTTTAATGCATAGTAACATTTCTGTCTAGTGTGCATTATCTAAATTGATGGATAAGCAGAATAAAACCCGGATCTCCTTTCCCATACAGTGTAACGACTCCGTACAATGCCGACTTTGACGGAGACGAGATGAACCTGCACCTGCCCCAGTCGCTCGAGACGCGAGCCGAGATCCAGGAGCTGGCCATGGTGCCGCGTATGATTGTCACACCCCAGTCCAACAGACCCGTCATGGGTATCGTGCAGGACACGCTCACTGCCGTGCGCAAGTTCACCAAGCGAGACGTCTTCTTGGAGAGGGTGCGTATCAGTCTGACCTCTTCCTGACGAATAACACGAAAATAAACTTTTCTCAGTGTTTTTTTTTTTTTTTTTTTTTTTCCCCCCATTTCCTCGATCAGGACGAAGTGATGAACCTGCTGATGTTCCTGTCCTCCTGGGACGGCAAAGTACCGCAGCCGGCCATCTTAAAGCCACGCCCATTGTGGACCGGCAAGCAGATCTTCAGCTTAATCATTCCAGGTCACATCAACGTGATCCGTACACACAGCACGCATCCGGATGACGAGGACAGCGGGCAGTATAAGCACATCTCTCCAGGAGACACGAAGGTGCGTCTGATCTGTTAGGCTCCACTCTTTTGTATATAACCTTTAACGGTTCTTTAAAAGATCTAAATTAGAGACCTCTTATTAGAAAAGTGTTGAAAGTAGAGCTCGCTCTTTGGCGCTAACCTCATCTAGAGGTACAGTGAAGTGCGTTGGGATTTACGAGTCTACACAGTTAAATTTAGATCATGTAAAGGCCCACAGAGGGGGAACATCAAGGGTTTTTTATAGAGCTCTACTAAAATGTTCTCCATTTCATTAAAAAAAAAACATGGTTTTGGACAATTTGATTTTGGTTATTAAATCTTCAGTGAACCAATAAAAATGTATTAAGCTTACGTCTGTGAAACAAACTCCACATTTGTTGATTAATTGTTTAATATAAAGTATTTTTATTTATAAAGTACATGTTGGTAGTTATAATGCAGGTTATTCCAGAGTTGATTAAAAGGTTGTTTGATATTTTCACAAATCCTCCTGAAATTATTCTACTAGGTGCTATTTCTAATAGGCCAGAGAATCTTAGATTAATTGCAAAAAAAAGTTTTATATTCTGTATTAGTCAAATTTGTCCTGATATTCCTCTCTGACGGCGCTGTTTCTTCCGTGTTGTAGGTGATCGTGGAGAACGGAGAGCTGATCATGGGCATCCTGTGTAAGAAGTCCCTCGGAACCTCCGCCGGTTCCCTCGTCCACATCTCCTACCTTGAGATGGGTCACGACATCACCCGTCTCTTCTACTCCAACATCCAGACGGTCGTCAACAACTGGCTTCTCATCGAGGGTGAGGTTTCATTAGTGACGCAGGACGTGTGATCATGACTGAAGTTCAGCTCTCATAACGAACACATTTTTAAAAATGTTTCATTTGCCATGTTTTTTTTTTTTTTCCTTCAATCCTCTATTCCCC
>JAAGKR010004390.1:0-11463 GCA_011419295.1 Clarias macrocephalus | reverse complement strand
CCTTTCCCCCCCCCCCCCCCCCCCAACTTTTATAGGTCACTCTATTGGTATTGGTGACTCTATTGCTGATGCAAAGACTTATCTTGACATTCAGAACACTATCAAGAAGGCCAAGCAAGATGTGATAGAGGTGAGTGAGTTTTGTATATACACATTTTTATATCATTTTTTTTTCATCATGGGTTTCATGTGGAGCTCTATTAAAAAAAAAAAAAAAAAAAAACTTTTCCTTAGATAAAGAACATGATTTTGGACCATCAGTTATTAAATGTTCAGTGAACCAATAAAAACATCATGTTAAGCTTAAATTTGTGAATATATGTATTTTAATCTAAAGTACTAAAAAGTAAATCTTAGTAATTAAAATAGATTCTTTAAGTGTTGATTAGAGGTTTTTGATATTTTCACAAGGAATCTTCCTGCTATTATTCTACTAGGTACTCCTTCTAAATGAAGACTTTTTTAGTATTATTATTTTTATTTTATTTTAATGTCTTTAGGTATAGTTTTAAAATTGTGAAATTTTGGTTGTACTTGTGAAGCTGGTTTTGGAGCCCCCTGCTGGCCACCTTTTGCAATCGCAAAAGCGTGGAGCTTATTTTCCACATCCGAGTCCATGGTTCTACCTCGGGCTTTATAGTTTCAGCCAGACCTAATCACTGTGTGTGTTTTTCCAGGTCATTGAGAAAGCTCACAATAACGAACTGGAGCCGACTCCCGGTAACACTCTGAGACAGACCTTTGAAAACCAGGTGAACCGTATCCTGAACGACGCTCGAGACAAGACAGGATCTTCCGCTCAGAAGTCCCTGTCCGAGTACAACAACTTCAAATCCATGGTGGTGGCCGGGTCCAAGGGCTCCAAGATTAACATCTCACAGGTGAGACTTTGTCCATTAAGGGGACATCTTGGTCATTTTTATTTATTTATTTTCCCCCTTGAAATTACTTGCAACTATGTAGAAGTTATTGGCTTTATTTGTCCGAGTTTAAAATATTTTATTTGTATATACACTTTCAGAAATGAGTAACGAGTTTTTTTTTTTTTGTTTTTTTGTTTTTTTTCCCAGGTTATCGCCGTGGTGGGGCAGCAGAACGTTGAGGGTAAACGAATCCCGTTCGGCTTCAAGCACCGCACTCTTCCTCACTTCATCAAGGATGATTACGGTCCTGAGAGTAGGGGTTTTGTTGAGAACTCGTACCTCGCCGGTCTGACGCCCACGGAGTTCTTCTTCCACGCCATGGGAGGAAGAGAGGGTCTTATCGATACGGCTGTGAAAACAGCCGAGACGGGTAAGGAACAATAGAGGCACGTGTGTGTGTAACCGAATCAATGACCTCCATCTTGATCTCTTTTTGTGTTTATTTTGCCCTTCTCAGGTTATATCCAGCGCCGTCTGATCAAGTCTATGGAGTCAGTTATGGTGAAATACGACGCCACCGTGAGGAACTCTATTAACCAGGTGGTACAGCTGAGATACGGAGAGGACGGCCTGGCAGGAGAGGCTGTCGAGTTCCAGAACATGGCCACGCTTAAACCATCCCACAAAGCTTTTGAGAAAAAGTGAGTAATTACATCGTTATTAGGGATGTCGATCACCAGGGGGCGCTCCACCCCATTACAAAATCACAAGGTTATACCCAGGTGACAATTCGATTTGTATTGTGATTCTGTAAGCATCAAAATTTTATAAATTGTACTTTTTTTTTTTTGTCTCGTTTAGAACACCCTCTACAGGATTATAGAGGAATGACATTTTCCACCCTAAAATGCAGACATGTGTAAATGAAAAATTTATTGTGGAGATTGTCACACAAAATAATTTCTAATCATGGATTATTGCATTCAGCCTCAAATCCCGTCTTTCCAAGTCATTTGACATTTTGGCCTTTTGATAATTTTGACCTTTTTCTTCTTCCTTCTTTCCTTATTAATCCACCAGATTCAGATTTGACTGCACTAACGAGCGCGCCCTCCGGCACACGCTACAGGAGGATGTGTTGAAGGAAGTGATGACCAACGCACACGTGCAGAGCGCTCTGGAGAAGGAGTTTGAGAAAATGAGGGAGGACCGAGAAATCCTGAGAGCCATTTTTCCCTCGGGAGACAGCAAGGTGCGTTTTTGGTTTTAAAGTGATGCTTAGACGGCTTACACAGTTCAGCCTAAGTAAATGTTAATACATATGCAAGGTAAGGGCTAAAGTCGTATATTGTGTGTGATGAATATTAAGGAAATATAGGGCAGATTCTAAACATAATCAAAAACGGATAATCCTTTAAGTGTTGTTCAACAACATTAATTTTCTTTCATTCTTAATCACACGCACTATAGATGCTGTTAATGGTTTATAGAATTATTTCCTACAATGCATTTAACTCATTTTGTCTCATTGTGTTGTAATTTCCTCCTCTCTCCTGCAGGTGGTGCTGCCGTGCAACCTTGCCCGAATGATCTGGAACGCACAGAAGATTTTCCGCATCAACCCAAGAACTCCAACGGATCTCAACCCTTTAAGAGTGGTGGAGGGTGTGTAAACTTATTTCGCTGTCAAGAGAGTCTCTTTATACCCCAGATTTAAATTTTTCTTTTTTTTTCAAAATCAGTACACTAAAGGCTTAGAAATGGTTTGATTTAAGATCTTTTTGCTGTTTAGGTGTGCATGAGCTGAGTAAGAAGCTGGTGATCGTGAATGGTGACGATCCGCTAAGCAAACAGGCCCAGCAGAACGCCACGCTGCTCTTTAACATCCATCTCCGCTCCACACTCTGCTCCAGACGCATGACCGAAGAGTTCCGTCTCAGCACCGAGGCCTTCGATTGGCTCCTGGGAGAGATCGAGACCAAGTTTAACCAGTCAATTGTGAGTATTTTTCTATTTTATATCCCATTACAGGTAGTCCCAGAATTAAGAACATCCGAGTCATGAATTTCCTCATATATGAACGGCCAGCGGTTCTACATCCGGTTCGATCACAGAAGTAGCTCATGCGTATTGTACAAAAAGTAGAAACGGCAGTGCACCAGATACCAATATTCACAATTATATACAGTATTTTCAGTGTGTAAGTGAATGTATAAAATGTCCAGATGGCGTCCAGGATTCCCCCTCGCGGCTTAAAGGCGCAGAGACAACACTTGCATTTCACAAGAGCTTCATTTCCTTAGGCGCGATTACGTGTTTTGGCCACATGATGGCAGTGTGGGGAATATGGCACAGATTTAGTCAAGTGGATTGTGCTTTACATTGTGTATTCGTGTCAAAGGCGAACAAGACTCGCTTTGTCTGACTTAAGAACAAATCTGACTTGGGAACGTGCTCCCGGGACAGAATTAGTTTGTAAGTCATGGACTGTCTGTATTGTTAACTGAGTCACTATTTATTTTGTATTGGATACTAATGAAATTTTTCTAACGAACGCTTTAGGTTCACCCGGGTGAGATGGTGGGCGCTCTGGCCGCTCAGTCTCTGGGTGAGCCTGCCACTCAGATGACCCTGAACACTTTCCACTACGCCGGTGTGTCGGCCAAAAACGTCACCCTCGGTGTGCCTCGACTCAAAGAGCTGATCAACATCTCGAAGCGCCCCAAGACCCCGTCTCTGACCGTGTTCCTGCTGGGCCAGGCGGCACGTGACGCCGAGCGCGCCAAGGACATCCTGTGTCGCCTGGAGCACACCACGCTGCGCAAGGTCACGGCCAACACTGCCATCTACTACGACCCCAACCCCCAGAGCACGGTGGTGTCCGAGGATCAGGAGTGGGTGAACGTTTACTACGAGATGCCCGACTTCGACGTGACGCGCATCTCTCCCTGGCTGCTCCGCATCGAGCTGGACCGCAAACACATGACCGACCGCAAGCTCTCGATGGAGCAGATCGCTGAGAAGATTAATGCAGGTGAGGCACGAGGAGTCTGTGAACAAAAATCTTCAATATAATGATTGAGTCGTCCGTGAGGCCTTTTCACGTTGGTCACGTGACACTCGGGAGGGGGGGGCACTTAAAGGCGAGGCTTCATTTGGACACGCCCCCTTCTGCTCGATACAAGCTTCTGAACTTCTGTCATAATGACATCACTAAAAGTGCGTGATTTGTTAAGGGAACAAAACAAACCAACAACCCAAAAAAAAAAAAACCTCATAATTGCCAACACTAAAAAGAAATAATTTATATTTATGTAATTAAGTATCTATTTGAAAAAAGGTCATTTAGTAACTTAACTGTTTATATTTTGGCAGACTTTTGGCAGAGAAGTGCACATAAAATAAATATTTTTAATAACTAATCTATACATTTCTTTACTAATCAGTTTTATTATTTATCCCATTATAAATAATAAATATAGCTTTTTTTTTTTTTTTTTTTATACATTTCGACATTTAGACCAAAGCATGCAAAGAAACACTGCATAGTAGTGAGGAATACTTTGAATAGATGTAATTGTAATGATTAATTATGAAGTTCTGTTTCTGTAAGAGTTAGGATTTCGAAATAAAAAGGCAAGAAGATTTTTAGGCTCAGCTTGTGCGCTTGTCTGGTTTCTGGTCCTCTCAGGTTTTGGCGACGATCTAAACTGCATCTTCAACGACGATAACGCAGAGAAGCTGGTGCTGCGTATCCGAATCATGAATAGCGACGAGAACAAATTCCAGGAGGTGAGATCACCACTAATGCAAGCTTAGCATAATTTTTAAAGTCACCATCAGGGTTTTTTAATTTTTTAATTTTAATTGTATTGCCTTTTACATTATACGCACATTTTATTAAGCATGAATCCTGAACGTACGCGTCTGTGTGTGGTTCCTCCCTCTGGCAGGACGAGGAGGTGGTGGATAAGATGGACGACGACGTGTTTTTACGCTGCATCGAGTCCAACATGCTGACGGACATGACCCTACAGGGCATCGAACAGATCAGCAAGGTGTGCCGAAGTGAAATATTTTAATGAACGGTATCCTGTTTGTTCACCGCAGAAGAACTCATTGGCGTCGTCTTGTCTTTCAGGTGTACATGCATCTCCCACAAACCGAGAACAAGAAGAAGACCATCATCACAGAGGAGGGAGAGTTTAAAGCTCTGCAGGAGTGGATCCTCGAGACGGACGGCGTCAGTCTAATGAGAGTCCTCAGCGAGAAGGACGTCGACCCCGTCAGGACCACTTCCAACGATATCGTGGAGATCTTCACTGTAAGAATCTCAAATCAACATCGGGATATTGAAAAACAGCTCGGATATTTAAATGATATTTTATTAAAAGTATAGACACTTTTAAACCAGTTTCTCCCCCCCCAGGTGCTTGGTATCGAGGCGGTGCGTAAGGCTCTGGAGAGAGAGTTGTACCACGTCATCTCCTTCGACGGTTCCTATGTGAACTATCGCCATCTTGCCCTCCTGTGCGACACCATGACCTGCAGAGGTCATCTCATGGCCATCACCCGTCACGGCATCAACAGGCAGGACACCGGCCCGCTCATGAAGTGCTCTTTTGAAGAGACGGTAAGGAAAAGAGTTATAGAGATTGGTTTTTTTTTTTTCCCTAAAATGTCAACAGCATACTTTTTTTTTTTTTTTTTTTTTGGTATTTATTTATTTTTTGTAAAAAGCTTTTGTTCTAATTGTTAGAACACTGTAGAAATGCAGTTAGAAGATTTAAAAAATTTTAAATTGAGATATTGATGTGATTGAGTTTGGCCTGGACAGAATCTCAATAAAAAAATATCAATGTAGTATTTTATATTTTAAAAAAAAAATGTTTTTATTAAATTAAATATGATTACAACTAATGTTTTCAGAAAGTCTTAATGCTTCTAAGTCACTGCTGCTTTGTTTATCAGGAAGAAAAAATCTCAACCTCATTAAAAAAAAAAAAAATTCCTCGTCACGTTTAATACAGCTACACTTTACGCAGTGTGGGGCAAAGTACACAAATACTTGAGTACAAGTAGAGATACCATAGGTAAAATATATTTAATCAGGAGTAGAAGTCATCCACATCCACTTGGTTCTTCTTGATTAGTAGTACAAAATACTTTCCTTTTAACTTAACCCTATGTAGAAATGTAGCGGAGTACAAAGTACATATATTTATTGTTAGATGTAAAGGGTCAGATGCATTAAATAAGAACTTTAAATACAGTAATGAAGTAAATTTACTTGATTAACTTCCACTTCTGACTTGGTAGTACTACATACCCAAAATTGGCTGCTGTTTTTATTAGTTTTAATGTTTTGTTTAACCACCAAATTGCCCATGAAGAATCTCAATGTTGCACATAACAGCATGACATTAACCTACATTACATTTCTGCTTCATTCGTCTCCGACCTTTTGTGCAGGTGGATGTCTTGATGGAAGCCTCGTCGCATGGGGAATGTGATCCCATGAAGGGCGTGTCTGAGAACATCATGCTCGGACAGCTGGCTCCAGCAGGCACCGGCTGCTTCGACCTGCTCCTGGATGCTGAGAAATGCAAATACGGCATGGAGATTCCCACCAACCTCCCCGGCATCAGCGTGGCTGGACGTAAGTGGGACGAGAGCAAATTATTTAAAATGAGTTTTTCCATGAATGCCTTCCTTCATGCTTTCTCTCCCATTTCCTTTCGCAGCAACTGGAATGTTCTTTGGCTCCGCCCCCAGCCCGATGAGCAGCATGTCTCCATCCATGACGCCCTGGAACACGGGGGCCACTCCGGCGTACGGTGCCTGGTCTCCCAGCGTGGGTGAGTGCAATGTCGCTTTTAATTGAAGCTCTCGGATGCTACATTCATATTTTCTCTGCCTCATTATTGGCCTTATTTTTTTCTTTCACACAGGAAGTGGAATGACCCCAGGGGCTGCTGGATTTTCTCCCAGTGCCGCCTCCGACGCCAGCGGCTTTTCTCCGGGTTACTCGCCCGCATGGTCTCCTACACCGGGCTCTCCAGGGTCTCCTGGTCCAGCCAGTCCTTACATTCCCTCTCCTGGTTAGTTTAGTGCCCATTATGTTCATTTTTAAAATTTCTTGTGTTCCTGACATAATGGTCATATTACTTCCTGCTTATAAAATCTTTCTCTCCTCTAGGTGGAGCCATGTCTCCAAACTACTCCCCCACGTCTCCGGCGTACGAGCCGCGCTCCCCTGGAGGCTACACCCCGCAGAGCCCCGGCTACTCCCCGACCTCGCCCTCGTACTCCCCCACCTCCCCCTCCTACTCTCCCACCAGCCCCAACTACAGCCCCACTTCTCCGTCTTATTCCCCGACCTCTCCCTCGTACTCCCCTACGTCTCCGTCTTACTCCCCGACCTCCCCCAGCTATTCGCCCACGTCGCCCTCTTACTCTCCCACGTCTCCGTCTTATTCACCCACCTCTCCATCCTACTCTCCGACGTCTCCTTCGTACTCCCCGACTTCACCCTCTTACTCGCCCACGTCTCCCAGCTACAGCCCGACGTCCCCTTCGTACTCCCCGACCTCTCCGTCGTACTCCCCCACGTCCCCCTCGTACTCGCCGACCTCTCCTTCTTATTCCCCGACGTCACCCTCGTACTCCCCGACGTCTCCCAGTTACAGCCCGACGTCGCCCAATTACACGCCCACTTCGCCCAGCTACTCGCCCACCTCCCCGTCTTACAGCCCCACTTCACCTTCGTACTCGCCCACGTCTCCGAATTACACCCCCACCAGCCCGAATTACTCGCCCACATCCCCGTCATACTCCCCCACCTCTCCGTCGTACTCCCCGTCCAGCCCCCGGTACACGCCGCAATCTCCCACGTACACCCCGAGCTCACCGTCGTACAGCCCGAGCTCTCCATCTTACTCCCCCACGTCTCCGAAGTACACGCCCACTTCTCCGTCTTACAGCCCCAGCTCTCCGGAGTACACCCCAACTTCGCCCAAGTACTCGCCCACGTCGCCCAAGTACTCGCCCACGTCTCCGAAGTACAGCCCGACGTCTCCGACTTACTCGCCCACCACACCCAAATACAGCCCCACGTCTCCGACGTACTCTCCCACGTCCCCGACGTACACCCCGACCAGCCCCAAGTACTCGCCCACGTCGCCCACGTACTCCCCGACGTCTCCGAAATACTCCCCGACCTCGCCCACGTACTCTCCCACCAGTCCCAAAGGCTCGACCTACAGCCCGACCTCGCCCGGGTACAGTCCGACGTCCCCGACGTACAGTCCGGCCATCAGCCCCGACGACAGCGACGAGGAAAACAACTGAAGCGCATGACGACCGCCCGGATCAGACTCTCCATCACAACGCCGTCTCGTCCTTCTTAAAAACACAGCATCAGCACGGGACGACATCATCGTCGCCGGATGTCGGCGTCTTCGCTTCAGACGACACAAAACTACGTGTGAAACGTCCCGGAATCTTTCGGACATTTCTCGCATCACTTCTGCAAACTTACTATGATACCGTCATAGACGTGAACCGTAGAACCGACTGCCTTTTTGAGTCTGGTTGGATTTGAGAGGGTTTTGGGGTCGAATATAATTGACGCCCCCCCCCCCCTTTTTTTTGTTTTTTTTACACTAGGCATCTCTAATCCAGTGTTGATAAATTTATATATATATATAATGGAAATCTGAGAGCTTAATTTGCCAAAAGTCTTTAGAAAGTGGATCACATTTTTTGCAGATGGAACTGGAACAGAAAACAAGTCGACTAAAGCGAGGCGCACAGATTCAGAATTTTACTGAAACGTATTTAACGTTGACCTTGTATTTTTTTTTCTTTGTTTTTTTTCTGCTTGTATATATCCGCCGTGCTCCATTTGTGTTTTTCCGTGCAAATGGAAAGTACTGAAACTCTAATTATTGAATTTTTCAAAGGGCCAGATTTGAGTTAAAAAAAAAAAGTTACATATTCAGACCTTTCTGACCAGATGGTCATATGCTGATCATAGAAGCGTAGAAGAAAGGGTTGTTAGCAGTTACCGGCCACGTCTACCATCCTTCATTAATTATTACTTTGTTTGTTTTTGGATAATTAATCTTACACCAGCATCCTGTTTAAATTGAAATAAACACACACAAAATGAAGTTACAGTCAGCAATAGCTTCCCTCTAAACTGTAGAGGAATGTGAATTTTTCTGAAAAATGTATTTTGTTTTTCTTTTTACAGATTTTAGTGTTATAGGAGGAGATCGAGGAAGGTGTTCGTCGTTTATATGTGTGGTTTGCTTAATGCTGCAAGCTGAATCTTTTTTTTTTACACTATAATCTCATCCGTCTTCATCTGTATAAATACTTCCTCAAACTTTTAGTTTTTTTAAGTTCCTTATTTAAAAGTAACAAAAAAAGCAACAGAGTTCCAGTAAGATACTAAAGAGGAATGTTAATCATTTCTCTCCTTCTCTCGTAGAGGTGTTTAGATTTGTTCGGGTTTACTTCTGGATTTTCATTTTTAAAGCTCTTGCCTTCGTATGCGGTTTGTACGCTTAAACAGCAGGGGGCGACAAAGTTGATTCTTTTTTTTTTTTGCTGTGAGAAAGCCGAGTGCTGAAACCTATTTTAAAAAGACTTTTGACAAGCAATTGTGTTCGTCTTCATCACCGTCCTTCTCTGTTAATCCAAATGTAACCCAATATTTCTTGCATCAGAAATCAGTGTTTGTGATTTTTTTTTCTTTTTTTTTCCCTTACCACCATCTAAGGGTTTGCGATGGATGGGTTTGAAAAAAAAAATACTGTATAATACTGGAAACCTTTATGCAGAACGTTTTGTGTATAAACAGGTGGAACCAGGGTTCACTCCTGACATGAGAGGCCTTTGTCTTGCTCTTTAGATCCTGACCAGTCAGGGTGGCTTTGTGCGAGCGCTTTTTGCTTTATAAAGCCATCGAGCAGGTTCGTCAGCTCGTCAGAGTCTCTGCCCTAGATTGCCTTCAACGATGTTTTCTTAAAGTTCCAGTCACTTATGTGCCCAGGCTCGTCGAATGTGTGTATGGGTGGGTGTTTGAGAGATCTTAAGTCTGTGAGAGTGTGTGTGTATGAGTAAGTGTAAATTGAGACAGGGTTTCCCCCTCAGTCGGGCCGGGTTTGAAAAGGGTTAATAAAGGAAGATTTAAGCGTAAATTGCCACTGTATAGAAGAGGACTTCTCTAATTCTCTGTATCTATTTGTTTGTTTTTGACTTGATGAAACAATAAAATGTTTGCCTATAAGTCGTTGCTGTGTTTTTATTACTTCAGGTGACTTTTTAGGTAATTGATCATCTGGATATACTGTAGTAGTAATTTCCGCTGTCACGCTAGAGGAAGTGAAATTTTCCAGGTGAAGTGAAACGACCGCAGGCGGAAGACCGTCTCGCTTTCAGAATCTTTTTTTTCTTTCTTTCTCATTGTGCAACTCTGCTGGGAAGCGAGACGGCAATATCCCGCATAATGAGCTCGTGTTTCCTTTTACGTCATTGTACTTCTGCTGCTGTCGGATTTCATTTTGAATGAACACATGAGGGGAAGAAAATTGTTTAAGATACAAATATTGTGATTGTGCACCATTCTGAAATGAAGATCAAAATAAAAACATTTTGAACCTAAAATAAAACTACTTTTTTTTTTTTTTTCATCCAGATCCTGAGATGCTCTTGGGGGTGAAACGAGTCTTAAATTGTTTAAAATTTGATCGTCTCTTTTTTAAAAACCTTTAAAAGCCAGACTTCTTTTTCCTTGCTGTTTATTGGCGGTTGGAATCCAGTGGATTACATCATCGCGCTCCAGCTCTAGATCTCACACTTCGTCTTTCCGGCCTCTTAAAGCTGATTTTCCAGTCCGGACGTCCTTAAAAAACATCAAATGCTTCATTTCTGGTCTTCACTTGTTTTGTGTCCAAAACATTCACTAGATCTTGGAAACAGGAGAAACTGAAATAATCACTCAATACAATAGTGGTGAGCAGAAAAGCAGCTCAAAATATTGCACAACACGTCATATGATTCAGATCATCTACGAGGACGTCAGACCACATCAACCAACAACTGTCTACAGAGTCTGAGTCTACAGTCTCTGGGGTAACTGATTCATTTTATCTGGAACAAATCAGGTTTGTTTTTGTGTTATTAAAAACAAATGTTTAAGGTTTACAATTTTGTGTCAAATGTAAGTTTGAATCATGAATCATTGTGATCCTTTCAGATGATACTCATCATTTTTTATGATCAGCCGACAGTATATATACTAATGATTATTTTAGTCACATGATTGTATATGATTCATTTATTCCTCCATGAAAATCTCTCAAATGATTCATTCGAATATGTGTTTGTTTGTTTGTTTGTTTTTTTTTCGGATTCATGGTTCATTCATATATTTAATTTGGAATCATCAGAAAGAATCACGAGTGAAAAATAAGTGAATTGCTTGAAAAAATAACATGAGCACATTTATGCATTTCAAAGGATCAGGCGGAAATAAATGAATCATGAATCACATTAGGATGAATCATTTGAAAGAATTGCAGGGAAAAAA
>JAAGKR010004389.1:51128-61885 GCA_011419295.1 Clarias macrocephalus | reverse complement strand
GAGAGACAGGCATACATATCTAGGGTTTAATATTTAACCTAATTAGAATATGAATGCAGTTTTAAAGCATTTTGACAGCACACACACACACACACACATACACACACACACACACACACACACACACACACACACACACACACACACATCACCTGGTAACAATTTCCGAAATGTCTAATTTGGTTTGAGGTTTCATATTTCTAATTGAATAAATCAGTGTTTGAAGTCCTGGGCGATTGGCTTTGAGTAACTTTGATGTAAAGATTTAAAGGTGTGTGTGTGTGTGTGTGTGTGTGTGTGTGTGTGTGTGTGTGTGTGTGTGTGTGTTTGAGACTCACAGATAGGCAGAGACACACAGACAGAGACAAACACAAATACACAGACATTGACACAAAAACACAAATAAACAAACAGACAGAAACAAACAGAGACACATAGGCAAATAGATAGATAGATAGATAGATAGATAGATAGATAGATAGATAGACAGAGACACAGGCGGAAAAACACAGACAGACAGAGATATGCAAACAGACAGAGACACACAAGCAGATAGACAGACAGACAGACAGACAGACAGACAGACAGACAGACAGAGAAACACAGACAGACAGAGACATGGACAAACACATAGACGAAGACAGGAGTCAGACAGAAACACAGATAGAGGGAGACAAAGAAAGACACAGAGAGACAGACTGCGAGGAAGACAGAGACACAGACAGAGAGGATGAATTAGAACCATCAGCTCAAGCTGATGAGAGAAAATTAACGTCTGGCAGCCGCACACACACACACACACACACACACACACACACACAAGCACACGCGCACACGCACACGCACACTACTCGGCAATCGCCCACCACAGCCTGATTTTAATTAGAAAGATATATAGCAAGTGTGTGTGTATGTGTTTGTTGCAAAGACACCAAATAAACAAAGAGTAACTGTTTTTATTTTAAACTGTAGTAAAGCTCATAGAAAGGAAGACTCTCTCTCTCTCTCTCTCTCTCTCTCTTATACACACACCCACACCCACACACACACTCCTGATTTCAACCTCAAACCACAAGTAAATCAACTAACAACTAGCATTGGTGGTTTAACACACACACACACACACACACACGCACACATACACACTAATTAAGGCAACACTGGTATAAATCAAAGCAGATGGCCTGCCTCACGCCTACAGTGTATAAACGCTGCAATTATCAAATCAGCTTGGAATAACACACTTCTCACTTTAGTCTGTGCACGCACGCTAATGCTTGTGCACGCACACACACACACACACATACCAGAGGTGGCAGAAGCACACAGTATGCTCACATGAAAGTACAAGTATTTGCCTAAAAAATAACTCCACTACATGTAGAAGAACTACTTAATTTTTTTAAATTCTCTTAAATGTACTTTTCAGAAGTACAAGTGCAATAAGTCCAGAAGTGCAAGCCTTTTTAACCTTTTCCTTCACGGTGGCCAATGTTGCAGTACAGTTACTAAAGAAAAGTCAAAAGTTCTTTATGTGCGCCCACACGCGTGGTCAATATATTATAGTAAACAGTACACACGCGCACGGATGTTGACTACGCGCACTGAGACAGAGCATGGGAGACAATCACCCACAATCACACAGGGCGAGAGAGAGACAAACCGTTGGCTCAGTTGGTATCACGTGACAAAGAGCATGCGTACTACTCGTATGTCAAGACCTTGCTCATTTATCAAGTTAAGTTTACAAAAACATTTTGCTCCTCATGCAAAGTGCTCACAGGCCAAGTTACTCACAATCTAAGGTTTCACTGAAACTTTTTAGGAACCCAGGAATTAATCAAAACCCTGAAAACCCACTACAAAAACCTTTTTATAAGACATTGCTGGGAATAATTGGCACTTTTAGACTACAAGATGTTTTTAAAAACCCGTGGACCACTTTTCAAAGAATTTATCAATTCTAGGCACTTTTTCACCTTAAGATGATTTTCAAGAACCCAAGTACTTTATTTGGTGTTATTTCAAATATATGTTGACAACTGTTGTAGATAGATGATAAATGTGTCACAGCAGCAGCAGGTTACACAAACAGTAGTAAGGGTAAGGTGAAAAAAAATGTAATTGTATATTATATAAATTAGCACAGTATTGCAGATGCTTTATGAAAGAAAGTATTTGCTCAAAATAAACTTTTTAGGGACCCACTGAGTACGCCAGGGACTCGGGAACTACAGTCACATTTGTAATTCTTGGAACCCAGGGAATTTATAAGGAACCCAGGGGCTTTAGCAAAGCAGGGGCTTTTATAATAACTTAAAAACTTTGGGAGTGTTCAGAAAAAAAGTTCCTAAAAAGGTTCCATGCAATAAACCTTTCTAAAGAGTTCCATGTGGTGATACCATCAAGTCCAGCACACAATATTTCCTGATCCATGAAAGTGTACCTGGCCCAGAAACTGAACCATGGCCCCGTTCTCACCAAATGAAACACACACACACACCTTTATGGAATTATGGGGACCTTCAGTCTTCATGTAAAATCCTGAACAGTACACCCACACACATGTTCCAGAGTCTCTCTGAGAATCTACAGGTATTCGTGACGGTGTGTGTGTGTGTGTGTGTGTGTGTGTGTGTGTGTGTGTGTGTGTGTGTGTGTACTTTTAACAACTTCAAGCTGTCACGCTCTGGATGGCAGCCAAGGCTGTCCTGTCAATATTAAGACATCTTTTATTCAACACATGCTCGATGTGTGTGTGTGTATTTGTGTGCATGTGTGTTTATAAGATTCTGTCCTTGTACGAACTCTGTGTGTGTATGTGTGTGCTTTTTTACAGGTTTCTGAACAATGCACTGGACTGCACAGTGTTATTTGGTATTCTGTATGTTCAAACCTCAAGGTGACTTTGGGTGTGTGTGTGTGTGTGTGTGTGTGTGTGTGTGTGTGTGTGTGTGTGTCTGTGTGTCTGTGTGTGTGTGTAGGTGAGTCAAATTCTGCCACCCAAGTAGAACTATTGTCTTCAGCAACATTCAAATGAAGACCACCAGCAATGACTCAAACCACATCTCTCTCTCTCACACACACATACATGCGCACACACACAAATATAAAAAATCTTGACATTTTCTAGAATTGATAAATAATAATACAGTTATACAAGCAACACTGCTGTGAGAGAGAATAGGTGTGTGTGTGTGTGTGTGTGTGTGTGTGTGTGTGTGTGTGTGTGTGTGTGTGTGTGTGTGTGTGTGAATATGTGTTGAAGATCACACAGCAAGTGTGTGTTTTGTAACAAGTCCTAGAGAAAGATAGTACTGCATCTACAGGAAGTGGTTTGTCGAGAAATATTTGTTCTGCAAGAGGGAAGGAACATGGTCAGTTCTCTGTAAACACACACACACACACACACACACACACACACACACACACACACACACACACACACACACACAGAAATGGGGAAATATAAAACCCATCACACTTCATTTGTGTTGCTTCGGGCTGCCTATTTTAGGTATTTTATCATTCGAGGTACAAAATCTATTTGAGTTCTAAATATTGAAGTTGTTAATATTTAAGTTGCTCATATTCACCTAAGTTAATAACTCCCATGGTATTTATATTCATGTGACTTGCTAATACTTGTTTTTGTTGCTAGCACAAATTTTAGATGTTAATATTCAAGCTGCTGAAATTCCCACTTGGGTTCAGGGTAAAAGTACAGGTTTTTTGTTTCTTTGTTTTTTTAGGCTGAAGTTGTTCACATGAAATATGCAAATTATGTTCTAATTTAAGAGCCATTGATACTCATGCGAATTGATAATTCTTGTTTTTGTTGCTAAGTGCGATTTCAGATGTTGATATTTGAGTTGCTAATATTCTGAATTGTAAAGATTGATTGAGTTAGTGAGGGTGTCATGAGTGTCACTTTTGCAACATTTGAGTAGCTATCATTTATTTGAGTTGCCAATATCTGTGTTGTTTTCATTTGAGTTGTGACTCTATGACTTTCTATTATTTTAAGCTGAATATTTAAAATGTTAGAATGTTGTTCTTTGACTCGTTACTATTCGAGTTATTATTTGAGTCAATGTTGTTCTAGCTGATATAATATGAGTTATCGTCTTACTATAATTCACGTTGCTATTATTTGAGTAATAATGTAAGCAATAATTTAAGTTGCTCCCCAATAATTTCTCAAGTCAAAGAAATTTTCTTCACCGGCAAAGTCAGTCACCTGATCTCAACCCACAGAGAATGATTTTCACTTACTGAAGACAAGACTGAATGCACCCACAAACGAGCAGCAGCTGTAGGCAGCTGTAGTAAAGTCCTGGCAAAGCATCTCAAGGGAGGAAACTCAGCATTTAGTCTTGCGCATGGGTTCCAGACTTTAGGATTTGTATCCAAGTATTAAATGCAGTGATTGTGTTTGTAATTATGTTAGTGTGGTCCATTATTTATGAGCCTCCCAAAATGGGTATGTGTATCAAAATGCCTGTATTTTCCTGGGTGGTTAATCGTACACTTTTTCAAACCCTTGAACTAAAGCTGAAAGTTTCTTTCCAAATTCACTGTAGTAAAGAGGACAAATGATCAAAAACCTTATACCTTACTGTAGTATTCATGTTGCTGTTATTTGAGTAATTTATATACAGCAAATGAAATTGAGTTGCTATTGTTTACCTTGCTATTATTCGAGTTGTAATACACCGAGTTGCTATTATGCGAGTTACAATAATTAACATTGCTGTCATTTACGTTGCTATTATTTGATTTGCTATAATGTCAGTTCTAAGTAGTTACAGTTACTGGAATGGCTACTATTTGAGTTGCAAAATGTTTATTTGCTCTTATTCATTGCTAAGTAACCAGGAACCATCACACACTCCCTACACCAACAAAGGCATTTAATAATGATATTTAAAGACAACATTGGAGAAGTCATTAGATTGTATCTCTCTCACACACACACACACACACACACACACACACACACACACACACACTGTACTCACTGGCTGGTGAGGGCGTGCTGTATCCACTCACAGACATGGTAGGCATTGAGGGTGGCGAGAGCCCACCAATCACATGTGGGAGGAAGTAGGAGAAGTGAGCCACAGGGAAGCCCTTCCCAGACATGGCCGCGTCCAATCCACAGACTCCAAAAACAGACACTTTAGGGATGTGTCAAGGGGATGCCTCCCCCCATCGAAAGGGTGTGCATCTCCGTGTGTGTGAGTGATTCCAAAGTTTCAGAACCTTTTGGGTTGTTTTTGGATTGAGGTCAACTTAGTGGGACATAAGGAGTAAAGTGGACGGAGGGACGGAGGGATGGCCACCGTTTGGGCCGTCTGCTCGGTGAAGGAGGGAGATGACGACAAATTAGAAAGCAATCCGTTGTTCAGGGAAGAAGGTTCTAGAAGGTTCCCTTCTGTAATTTGAAATGAAGTGTGCAGCCATTAGTGTTATGTCCTCTTTTCCCTAAGAGAGAGAGAGAGAGGGAGAGGATTAAACATTAAACCTTTCAAAATCTGTGTGTGTGTGTGTGTGTGTGTGTGTGTGTGTGTGTGTGTGTGTGTGTGTGTGTGTGTGTGTGTGTGTGAATGCAATTAACAGTCAACTTGGCTCTGAGAATCAAGAAACATCCTCTTTATCCTAATTAGTGCCTGGGAATGATCACACACACACACACACACACACACACACTATTACCCAAAGATAGAATGAGAGGAGAGAGGAGACAGATAGAAAAAAGAAAACAAGAAAAACCACTGGATAATTAAAATAAGTTACGTAAAGGCATAAATAATAATGAACACACACACACACACACACACACACACACACACACACACACACACACTATTACCCGAAGACACACATACAGGGTAAGAAGAGTAAATTAAAAACAGTATGTTAAGACATACAGTCTTATGCAAAAGTTTAGGCACCCCTTGATAAATAACAGATTTTGGTGATTTTTTTAATTGAAAAGATGTTAACACAGTCTCTCTTGAAAATAGAAAAAAATGCACAATATTTTTAGCAAACACTGACGTATAGTTACTTCTTATGCCATAAATTGAACAAAAATAAAAAATAAAAACATTATTGTGGCACATTGCGCAAAAGTTTGGGCACCCTAAGAGTTCCAGTCTCAGATTCTTTTTTAAGGTTTCAGATCTTAATCAGCTCGTTAGATCTGATGCACGGCAACAGCTGTCATTAGTAAATGCCAATTTCAAAGCTTTTAAATACTTTGACTCTTCAAACCTTGTGCATACACTAGCGGACTCTCAGCAACCCTGGGTTCCTCTAAGCAGCTGTGTAAGACTCTGAAAATGAAATGCAGGCCACAATGCAGGAGAAGCTACAAGAAGATAGAAAAGCGTCGTCAGTTTGCAGTTTCCACACTGAGAAATGTAATTAAGAGATGGCAGTTCAGGGGAACTGTGGAGGTCAAGATAAGATCTGGAAGACCAAGAAATCTCTGGGAGGGAACTGCTCGTGTGCTGGAAAGAAAGACAAATCAAAACCCCCATTTGACAGCAAAAAAGGAAGATTCAGCAGACTTAGGAGTGGTGGTGCACCATTCCACAAGACCTTCATGGAAGAGTCAGCAGAAGAAAACCTTACCTGTGTCCCCATCATAAAATCTAACGTCAGAAGTATGTAACAGAACATCTGCAAAAGCCTGATGCATTTTGGAAACAAGTGCTGTGGACTGATGAAGTTAAAATAGGCCACAATCAGCAAAGGCACGTTTGGAGAACACCTTGCCAACTATTAAGCATGGGGGTGGATCTATCACGCTTTGGGGTCTATCACGCCAGTGGCACAGGAGACATTGCACAGGTGGAGGGAAGAATGGATTCCACTAAATACCAGCAAATTCTGGGAGCAAACATCACACTATCTGTAAAAAAGCTGAAGCTGAAAAGAGGAGCTTCTACAACAGGACAATGATCCTAAACATACCTCGAAATCCACTATGGAAAACCTTAAGATAAGCAAGCTGGAAGTTTTGGAACGGCCATCACAGTCCCCCGATTTAAACATCATTGAAAACTTGTGGGTAGATCTTAAAAGAGCTGTGCAGGCAAGACGACCAAATAATATTACAGAACTAGACGCCTTTTGCAAGGAAGAATGAAAGAAAAATTTCTCCTTTTAGTGGCTATAAAAAGCTGATTATGTAGGGTGCCCAAACTTTTGCACAGTGTCACAATAATGTTTTAAAAAAAAATTTTTGTCCAATTTATGGCATGAGATGTAACTATATGTCAATGTTTGCTGAAAATATTGTGCATTTTTTCCATTTCCAAGAGAGACTGTGTTAACATCTTTCCAATTAAAAAAATCTTATCTAAACTTTTGCATAAGATGTACACACACACACACACACACACACACACACACACAGAGGTAAAGAACAGATGTTGAACCTGGATGAACCAACACCTCTGGTGTCATAATTTTGATTGACTGTAACCTTGCACAAAAGCGACATCTCATATACACACACACACAAACACACACACGGACACACACACACGGACACATGGACACACCCTGTGTGAAGAATGTTGAAACCATTTCTGACCTCTTTTTTGGGTGCTACCAGAAAACTGCTAAGCCATGGTAACCATAACACACACACACACAAACTGAGGACAGAGTGCCACATGAAAAATTTCTGAAATTTTTTTATTGGATTTTACTTTGTTGTTGTTGTTTATTTGGAATTTAAGAAAGGAAAAAAAAGGTTGTGGTGATTGGCCGATCAAACGTAAGCCCCGCCCCTGTTCTCCAAGCACTGCCCCTTCAAACAGGAAGTTCTAACAACTAAGTTCGGAAATATCTGTCTCAGATCGTGTACCTGATCATGGGAAAGGGCATTTGCTCTGATGGCGTGACCAACACACACACACACACACACACACACACACACACACACACACACACACACACACACACACACACACACACACACAGAGCCCTGTCCAGCTACTTGTCACTAGAGAAGCTCTGTGACATTTGTGCCTCTATCAGAAAGGTCATGCTGTAATTATCTTAAATGCCAACGAGTGTACACCTGCAGAAACACATACACACACACGCATATACACACATACAAAACACCTGTCCAAGTGTGTCGTACTGAGCGTGTATTTGTTTGTGTCCAAAGCTAATATTCCATCGACTAGCTAAGCAATCATATGATCCAAAACATACCCTACGGTGATCAAACACTTGCACACACACACACAGACACGTGAAGAGACCTGGCTCACAGCTCATAGCTTGTACTCATACAGAAAGGTCAGAGGTTGGGATTGAGGTGGGAAATGTAATAAGAAATATACACACGCACACACACGCACACACACACACACACACACACACACACACCACTTAGACACAACAGGCCAACCAAAGGGTCCATGTATCATTGGTTTGACATGACTATATGTCAAAGCCACTACCTCCCAGCTCTCTCTGTGTGTGTGTGTGTGTGTGTGTGTGTGTGTGTGTGTGTGTGTGTGTAGGATCGTGTTATTGACCCAGTTGGCCAGGAGGAAGAGAATGTCTGATATGAAATTTGAAGAAATCAGTGAACGAACTGAAAACCACACACACACACACACACACACACACACACACACACACACACACACACACACACACACACACCTGTGGTTTGGCCAAGGTTTTGCTTTCTGTTGTCCTCCCTTGTCCCTGTTCCACTTCCTGAAAGTGTCTCCATCAGCAAACACTGATACATGTAACACTCCAACGTCCACTGACTGCACTGAGTGCTACGTTACTGTGCTAACAATGTGTTTCCTTTCAAGATAACAAATCAGAAAACAGATACAAATAATAACACAGAAACCTTGTATTAGTTTAGGAAAGATGTTACAGTATTGGCTTTGATAAATGACTTTTTGGCGACGACTAGTTATGGGCTAGGACACTGGTTAGGACTATTTCTAGGACAAATTATATGAAGTATGCTAGGACAGACACTTGAATACTAGCTTGGCCATACACTAAAACAAATGTTAGGACATAATATGGATGCTAACAAATGCTAATTACAGATGCTAAAACAGGTGATGGGGCATACAGTATGTTAGTGTATACACTAGGTTAAACAGTACTATACAGATCCCATGATAGAAACTAAGTTTTAGGCTGGACATGGGCTAGGACAAGCAATAGCATGTACATCTAGTACAGGTGTTAGGACGGATGATAAAAAAAATTGTCCTAGTGGAGTGTTAGGAATGATAATAGGACATAGACATATACATTAGCAAACATTAACATAGTACATGTTAAGATATGTGAGGGAAAAAAAAAATCTTAAAAAAAATTTTTTTTTAAAAGATGGACACCTAGTGCAGGTGCTAAGAAAAAAGACAAGGCAGGCAACTAGTGCTGATTTTGGATCTGGTGAGATGACATGATGGGACAGAAGGAATGAGAAATGAGACCTAGTATAAAAATAATTTTTTAAAAAATCTATCCCTTAGGATAGATCATAGTACAGGGACCTACTGCAAGCATTAGGACAGTTGACTGGACAAGGACTTATGCCAGCTGATAGTATGTGGACCTAATACTTGTGTCAGGACAAAAGATAGGACATCTGCAAAAAAAATACTAGACCTTCAGGAGAATTAATGGCTAGGGAACTGACTAGGAAAAATGCAATGAAATAGAGCAGATACATGTTTCACAGCAACTAGCAAAGGTGGCTAATGCAATATCTCCTAGATATTAGCGATGGGACTCACCAGTCCGATACGATATTATCATGATACATAGATGGCGATTCGATTTGCATTGCGATTCTGTATGTATTACAAATTTATAAAGTCTGATTCGATCAGATATTGTTACAATTCTAAACAAACGTCAAACAACTTGCTGCGATCAGACAGGATGATGAGCTGTGTAAATAGTCACCACCTGTAGGATTATAGAGAAACTGCAACATTTTAACACTTTAAATGCAAACAAATGTAAATGAAAAACCGTTTAAAAAATTTATTCACGTAGATGAATTGCTACACAAAAGAATCACAATATATAACTGAATAGTTTTTTTCTCCCTCATCTATGGTACTTTATAGCTAAATGAGACGCAAACACAGCAAGATGCAGGGACACACACACAAGTGTGTAGACAGGGGAGTTGGTATCGTCTTGCCTTTACTCGTGCTCTATTACTGCTGTGCTGCAGAAGGCAGAAGTGAACTCAACTTATTTAAGTGTGTGTGTGTGTGTGTGTGTGTGTGTGTGTGTGTGTGTGTGTGTGTGTGTGTGTGTGTGTTGGTGCTTTCATTCCTTCTGAGCCCCAGGGTTGGAACAGATGAGTATTGATTAGCTAACTGATTGATTTGAACTCGTGGGACATCGAATCAACATCATTTTTTGTCCACACCCATACATGTACACACACACACACACACACACACACACACACACACACACACACACACACATTTTATGCTAATTACAATCAGCCCTATACATTTTCATACATGTCCCTTTTGGGGACCAGGGTTTTACAACCCATAACATCTTCAGTCCCCGTTATACAGGTTGCAATCTGGGCCCCATAATGTCATGAGCACACACACACCAAAGGTTCAGTCCCCATAACTTCTTTAGACCCCATTAAGTAGTTTTTGATCCACTCTCCTATAATATGATGAACAGACACACACACAGACACACAG
>JAAGKR010004389.1:46128-48628 GCA_011419295.1 Clarias macrocephalus | reverse complement strand
TCTAATCCTGCATCAGACGTCTCTCCTACTAACAAAAGCCACGACAGGAAACGGATCTGTTTGGAAATGAAGGTGACGGTGGGCGTGTCCCAAACCACACTCCGTGTACATGACACAGGCCACAGAAACACTATCGTTACCAGTCCGCTGCAGACTTCACATTCTCAGGTCTGCCGAGAGGGGAAGTGTTATTTTAAACTGCAATCTACAAATGAGGCTAAAATGAACCTTGAAAAGTATGAAAGTCACATAAGTTTACAAATGATTATAAATTAGCGTGATAATTTTAGAATCTGTAAATATCTTAATACTTGATGTTTGAAAAGCTTTACATATTTTTTTTAGAACACCAAAAAGAAACAAAAAGAAGTTCTCAACGAGTTAGGAAGTAAACGCTCTGAGAATGTTATGCTAATCCAAAATGATTCGCTGAAGATTGGAGGTTACCTTCGAAAGAACGGAGGTAGTCTAAATTTCCGCACGCACTTCGAATTCGTAGCGTAATGTGACATAAAGGTAAGGAGAACTGTTATAACCTTTAAAAGATGCCTCGCTAATGTGAAATTGCTAAAATAACGTATTATAAAAACAGTAGGGCTGGGCGATAAAACGATAACGATATGTATCGTGATAGGCACATGATCGATATCAATAAAAATGTGTTTGATAAAACGTTTGATATGTTTTATTCTTTGTCGGTGTGAAGCTAGTTTGGTTGCATTAACAAAGGCACTCGCTCTCTGGTAACCTAGCAACGTAGGGAGTGATACGCTAACAGCCAATCATGTAATGATATCAGGTTTGGTTGCGTCATATCATTGTCTCGTGCTGGTCTGCTGGATTCCTCTTCATAAACAGAAAATGACTGCCGCAGCAAGCGAGGAAATTGTAAATAAAAGAGGAAAAGTCAGCTCGCCAGTATGTCAGTTTTTTGGATATTATAAGTCTGACCGTAGTCAGACCAATGTCGTCTGCAAATTATGCAAGACCGTCGTCCCCGCCAAAACTGGTAATACAATGAACTTGATGTACCGCCTTATACCCCTATCTCACCTACGCGGTTTCGCGCAGTGGCCGTAAGTACGTTTCATCATGATTCACCGCGAGTTTTGGTGCTGTGATTATGTTTCCATCTTTCCGCGCGAAAAATTAAACATGTTTAAACTTTTCATTTTTTTAGCGGTCGTAGCGGATGCTTGCGGACCTTGCAGAACTTCGCGAAACAACGGCGGGCAATCGCGGCGGCTCACAGTGTCTAACACCGCATCTCACTGCGAGTCAAACCGCATAGGTGAGATAGGAGTATTAGCCGCGCACAGCCGTATTCAACCAACAACATCTGTAGCTGCAACACCGCACAAGCAGCAGACCACCATGGAGAGGTTCTGCATCAGTGCCTTATGACAAAGAATCTAAACGATACAAAGATATAACGGAGGCAGTGGCACATCACATAGCCAAAGACATGCTTCCGCTTTGCACTGTCGAGAAGCCAGGTTATAAAAAGCTTATACTAAACTTGCACTAAATTCTCAGGTTTCTCTGTTTATATTTAACACTTTGCACTATTTTATTACACTTTATTAAGCATTTCTTACATTTTCTTTCATTTTGCACCTTAAATGTTAGGAGATAATTGTTAAGTGTTCATTGTGACTTTAGACTTTAACTTTAAAATTTTAATTATTTGAGTTTTCCATGGTTGTTGACATTTCTGTCTTAATAACTGAGGGGATTATGATCAGAAGAAGGTTAAGTTTAAAATAAAAATGTTTAAATTTAATATATTTTTCTCCTGGTTCTTATTTTAAATGGGTCATAAAAAATATCAATAATTATCGATATCGACCGATATGAAACACTGATATCGTGATACAGTTTTCAGCCATATCGCCCAGCCCTAAAAAACAGTGAGCAAAATCTAAAACTTTGTACATTAACTTCTAAACACTGTTCAGAATATGAAATTTGAAACTGATACACATTCAACTATGCCTCAAATAGTCTGATGCGGACACAGTTACCATTAAATGTAAAAATTCAAATAATCCATAATTTGTAAAAACATTAGTGAAATGTCTTATTAACAAGTACAAAATCTTCCTAGTACAAAACCTTCCGTTCAGAAAACGAAAACGACTGTTTGCGGGATACACTGTGAGCAGGGCGGAACAGAAGTGCTGTAGCTGCAGAGAGACTCCAAGGGGACGAGCGAGAACCGGAGAGAAATGAAAAAAATGAAAAACGACAAAGAGAGAATGCGCTTGAAGGGAGAATAGAGGGATGAAGATAAAGCAGAACGATGGAGAGAGCCCTTATTGCCTTTAACCCTATTGCAGCGAATGCCTGTGGGCGGAGATGCAAATCGTTTTATTCTTTCCTCTCCTCCTCCTCCCGAAAACAATATTGCGTTTTCCAAGAGTACGATCCATCCTGGAAGAGAAGTGCAGTAAAAGTGAGGGAAAGAAAGATGGATGGACATGTGAACAGTAATCAGGAC